>JAKUAQ010000012.1:0-269044 GCA_030562965.1 Starmerella ratchasimensis
GCGGGCGCCGTGTTCACACACGCGCTCGTCGCCGCCGTCTGCGCGCCGCGCGTCTTCCACGCGGACGGGCGGCAATGGGTCGCGGCGCCGGGCGGCCGCGTCGAGCGCAGCGACGCGGCTTTTGAGCGTCTGCGCGCCAACCTCGCCGCCAAGCACCCGCGGTCCTGGCTGCCTCCGCTGGCGGAGGAGTCGACAGACGCCGCAGGTGAGGCGGCGGATGTGGCAGCGGCAGCGGCAGAGGCGGCAAGGACAGAGACCGACGTAACCAATCAGCTCGAGGCCGTCAAGCTGGAGTCCCCGGCAAAACCCGACACAGACGAGACTCCTCCTGCTAAGCCTGCGTCACCTGCCAAGCCCGCACCGTCACCTGCTAAGTCCGCGGCACCTGCCTCGCCCTCTGCCCCTGCTGCCGAGCCTGCCGCCCCGTTCTGCTCGGAGGTGGCGGCCCGTTTCGCGTACGCCCTGCTGCCGCGCGGCGACGTGCGCCGTAGCCTGTGGCTCGCGCAGCTGTCCGGCCACGCGACGGTTGGTGCATCGCCTGAGCTCGCGGAGTTCACAGGCACCGCCGAGAGCGAAAAAACTGGCACCGAACCGCGGCCCAGCGAGCCCGGTATGCTGGGTGCCGCCGAGAAGACGTCGATCGTAGCGTTCCTCACGCTCGGGCAAGAGCAGCTCGGCGCCGTCGAGGCCAGTCTGGGCGACGTGGTGCGGCAGCTGGCGCGCGGCGACGCGCTCGACGTGGATGCCCAGGCCTACGCCGTGCAGGTCGAGCAGCGTCTCGCGCGCGTCCTGGCGCCGCTGTGTGCGACGCCGCTGCGTGTGCCGCCTCGCAGTGCGGCCCCGGGCTTCGCGCGCTCGCAGACGCCGCAGCTCGTGCGCGTGGCGCTGGCCGAGCTTGCGACGAGTGCCGGCAGCCTGCGCACGCGGCTCGGCGTTCCTGTAGCGGCCGCAGCAGAGCTCGACGCCACGGCGGCGCGCATCGAAGCACAACAACGCGAGCTCGCCGAGCTTGCTGAGGCGCGGCAGCGGCCGCGATGGCTGCCGGCGCTCGAGAACAAGCGCGAGGCACGCATTACGGCGCTCGAGGACGCGCTGACCCGCGACCGGCGGCGGCGGCGCGAGCTCGAGTCGGGCATCCAGCAGGCGCACTACGCGCTGGCGAGCGAGCTCGGGTCGTACACGCGCTTCCAGAGCAGCACGATCGAGGCGCAGATCGCGGCGTACAGCCGGCACCAGCTGCAGGCCGCGCGCGACCGCCTCACGCGGCTCCAAAACGGGTACCGCGTGGGTCCGCTGTGAGTCGCCTTGTACCCGCGGCTTGGTATTGTACACTTTCTACACTTTGTAAGTTCTTATCGTATATAGCGGCTACGCGACACTACGCTTATGTCTCTCCAGTTACTTCTCCATCATCTTGCTGAAGTCGTCCATGCTCGGCATCTGTCCGTTCGAGAAGCTCTCCTTCATCTTCTGCGCCATCGGGCTGTTCATCAGATCACCCAGCGCGGACGGGTCCGACATCATGTTCTTGGCCATCTGCTGGATGTGCGGGTTGCTCATCAGGCTCGACAGTTGCGAGAAGTCGAAGCCGCCGCTGAACCCGCCAGCACCGGCACCCGCACCCGCACCAGCACCAGCGTCAGACGACGACGAGTTGGCCGCACGCGCAGCCACCTCGTCACCGGCCGAGCTGCTCGCAGAGCTGCTGCTGAGCGTGCCCTTCTTCTTCTCCTCGTCGTAGCGGCTCTTCGCGCGCTCGTAGTCGCGCTTCATCGCCTCCGTCGGGTTCTCGCCCTCGGCGTCCAGGCCGGCCTTGTACGCGTCCATCGAGCCCTCGATGTCGCCGTCCGCCCACAGCGCGAGGCCCAGCCGCGACCACGCCTTCGTGTAGCCCGGGTCGAGCTCCGTGGCGCGGCGCGCATCGGCCACCGCCTTGGAGTGCATCGACAGGTACGTGTACGCGGCCGCACGGTTCGAGAAGTACAGCGCGTTGCTACCGTCGAGTTCGATCGCGCGCGTGTACTCGTCGGCGGCCTGCGTGAACAGCTTCTGCGCCATGAACGCGTTGCCCTGCTTCTTGAAGCCGTCGGCCTTCTCCTTCGTCGCGGCGCTCACGGGCTCGGGAGCTGCAGGCGCGGCGGTCTCGCTCGTAGCGGTGCTGGTGCTCTTGTCGGCGCTCGCAGTGCTGCTGGCCACCGCGGCGGGCGCAGCGGCCTGCGTGCCACGCTCGTAGATCTCCAGCAGATCGCGCGGCTCAGCGGCGGGCTTGACGCCGTACGTCTCTTTGATGCAGTCGATCGCAAGCTCGAGCGACTCCATCTCTTCGCCAGCGACCTCGCCGCGCGTGATGCTCGTCTCGAGGAACGAAACAATATCCGTCAACAGATCCGCTTTGCTCATGGTTAGATGACAGATGTCAGGTGGGTGCGGGGTTGTGGCGAAGGGTGGCCGCCGTGGGCTTCCAGCTTAGAGGCGAGCTTGGCCGCTTAGAGTCGTTACAGTAAAAAATAATAGGTGTTGAACATTTGTAAATTTCGTTATTGAGTATTTTAGAAGACCTGCTTGTCAGTACGCCTCAGATGTGGAAGCCAACAGCCACCTATCCACCTTGGGGCGGCTCACCACCACGCGGGTAGTACCACGCGCGACCTGGGCTGCACTCCACATTATACCCCCGCCCTAGTTATCCCGTTTATAAACAAACCCGCCCAGCAACACCTCTTCACTTACCTCCACGTTCTCGAACATCCTCATGCTCTCCAAAACCGGTGCTCTGGCCTCAATTGCGGCCGTACTGGCCACTCTTGGCTCTGCGCGCGCGCAGCAGCAGTCCTCAGTCAACCCAATCATCATCCAGGGGAAACACTTCGTGGACTCCGTCACCGGCGAGCGCTTTCTGATGCGCGGCGTGGACTACCAACCCGGCGGGTCGGCTGCGTATGACAAGCGCTCGGACCCTCTGAGCAATGCCGACGTGTGCGCGCGCGACATCTACCTCATGCAGGAGCTGGGAATCAACACGGTGCGCGTGTACACCATCAACCCGAAGCTGAACCACGACGACTGCATGACGATGCTGGCGGCTGCCAACATCTACCTCGTGCTTGACGTGAACTCGCCGCTGGTCGCCGAGTCGCTGAACCGCTACGAGCCGTGGACGACGTACACGCCGGAGTACCTGCGGCACATCTTCGAGGTGGTCGACCAGTTCAGCCGCTACAACAACACGCTGGGCTTCTTCATCGGCAACGAGATCGTGAACGACGAGCGCTCGGCCGCGGTGTCGCCGCCGTACATCCGCGCCGTCGCACGCGACGTCAAGGACTACATGTACACGAACTGCCCGCGCCGCGTGCCCATCGGCTACTCGGCGGCCGACGACCTGCGCTACCGCACGCAGCTGCCGCAGTACCTGACGTGCGGTGACCCCAGCAGCTCCGTTGACTTCTACGGCGTCAACTCGTACCAGTGGTGCGGCAAGCAGACGCTGCAGAGCTCCGGCTACGACGTGCTGCTGCGCGACCACCAGGACATGGACTTCCCCATCTTCTTCTCAGAGTTTGGCTGCAACCACATCCAGCCGCGTGTCTTCCAGGAAGTATCGGCCATCTTCTCGCCCGAAATGATCGCCGTCTTCCAGGGCGGCCTAGTCTACGAGTTCACGCAGGAGCCGAACGACTACGGCCTCGTGTCCATCGACTCGTCCGGCAATGCCCACCTCCGCGAGGACTTCTTCACGCTGCGTGACCAGTACCGCAAGGTCATGAACCAGACTGCCAGCTCCAACACGACCGAGGCCACGAGCTTCCGCCCGTCCGGTCCCACAGGCTACCCCTGCGGTCTCAGCACCAGCGGCTACACGGCCCTCGGCAGCGACGGCACGCCGACGCCGACGCACGGCATCTACTTCTCGTCTACGTCGCCGCTCGACGCCGCAACGCACGAGTGCGTGTCCACGTTTGCGAACCTCAGCGGCGCCGCAAAGCCCATTCCGGACAGCTTCGGCACCGACATGATCCGCAACGGCGTGCACATCAAGCGCGGCAAGTACAACCCCGACGTTCTCATGGAGATGCCAGCATCGCGGTTCCGCGTGTTCGACCTCGTGGGCCGCGAGCTCCCGGACACGCGCGTGCGGGTCGTCAACCACTTCGACGCACTAGCGCAGTACGCCTGGGTGCAGCGCGAGGGCGCGGGGCCCGTGGACGGTGAGAACGGCAGAATAGAGGAGGTCGGCAAGTCGGTCAAGAAGGCGGCGAACAAGAACGGTGCGCGGCGCGTTGCCGTCGCGCCGTGGGCCTCGCTCTTGCAGTGGCTCGTGTACTTCGTTTGACCACCACTACATCCGCATAATATAACCATAATATAACCATAATGTATTCATAATGTAACTATAATATGACGATAATATAACGAGAATATAATATATTCATATCTTCATATCCATCTAACTATCTCTACTGATCGACGTTAGCGGCGGTTCAGGGCACGGTCCGCGAGTCGTACCGCCCGGTGCCCTGCTGCCCTGTGAGCCTGATCCGGTGGGCCCCGAAAGCATTCATGCTGGTCGACGCATCGTCGTTGCACAACCCGCGCGCGTGCGCCTCGGCCGGACTGATCACAGAGTTCCTGCGCGCGAGCCGGCGCGTGTCGGACGACAACGTGCGCAGCCGCCTCGGGCAGGCCGGCTGCGGCCAGGTCGTGGCGGAGATCTACGACGAGTGGCGGCGCCGCGACGGCGTGCTCGCATACTGCGGTGAGATCTCCGGGCAGCTGCGGTCTGCGCAGCAGGCGGTCAACGAGCCGCGCCCGCTCAGCTGGCTCGTCGAGCACTCGCGCGACCAGATCCAGTTCCCGTCCACGCACACCGACCCGCGCGTCGACGCCTACAGCTCGCGCGACGAGGCGGACCCGCTCGTGTCCGAGTCGGCGTTCGACTGGATCGCCGTGGAGCGCCAGTCCGAGGCGATCATCCGTGACAGCACGCTCAAAACAATCACAAACCGCTGCGGCTTCGATGTGCCGGCGTATACGGACGGAGAGAAATAATTTAATGCTATGTATGATTACAGTGTTCAGCGGCCTTAGGCTTTATAGTTGCGCGGGCTTGCTAGCATGACTCTAGTTGGGCCGTGCTCGATCGATAGTTGCTGGATCGCTAATTGCTGGATCGCTAATTGCTGGATCGCTAGTTGGAGCTTGCTGGCTGGTACTTGGCTGTGTTCTACTGCCTGGGTGTGTGCGGCTACTCCTCGGCCAGACGGCTCTCGGCCTTCTGCCGCTGGCGCTTGCGCAGCTCCTTCGACCGCGCAATGTCGTTGGCAGCACGCGGCTCGGCGTCCGCCTGCCAGACCTCGTCGCCGCCGTCATCGGCCACCGCCGCAGTGTCGACGCGCACGTCCTCCTTCTTCAGCAGGCTGCGGATGTACGGGTTCGCCGCGAGCTGTACGTGCAGGCCCGGCCCGAGGACCCACGTGAGGTGCTGCACGACAGCCAGCGCGGCCCACGTCGTGATGCCGAGGCTCTTGCTGAGCGCGTGGCGGTGGTACTGCAGCACGAGGTCGGCTGCCTGCTGCCGGTCCTCGGCCAGCCGGCGTTCGTCGTCGTCGCCCACGTCGTCGTCGCCGCCCGCCTCCGCCCGCGCGCGTGCCAGCCGGCACGTCTGCAGCACGCTGCGCACGAGCATGTTCTGCGCGTGGCGTTCCCGCTTGGCGGCGTGTGCCGTGGCCGCCGACTCCTGCGCCAGACTCTCGAGCTTCTCGATGAGCTCGTCGGCCGCGTCCGCGTTGTCGCCCTGGAACAGCAGCGGCGCGTCGGCCGCCTCGAACAGCACCGCCGCGAACTCGATGGCGGCGCGGCGTGCGGCGGCACTGCTGGCGTCGAGCATCGGCAGCAGCGAGTACAGCCAGTCCGTCGCGATCTCCGCGGCGCTGCCGGGCGACACGAGCGTCAGCAGCAATGCCGCACCGCCCAGCGCGGCCGCGGCCACCGGTGCCTCTGCGGCATCGCCCGTCGCTTCCGCGAGCTCGAGCAGCTGGCCGACAGGCACCTCCATGCCGTAGCCGCCGCCGCCCGCGTTCAGGAAGTACGTGAGCACGGCGAACGTCGTGGCGGCGGCCTGCTTCGCGGTCACAGCGCCGGCGGCGCCGAACGCGGAGGCCGAGAACGCGTCGGCGCGGTTGAGTAGCGACGAGCGTAGCTGCCCGAGCAGCTCGAAGCAGTCGGCCGCCCGCACGTCCTCGCTGCCGTCGATGAGCGTGGCGCACACACACGTCAGCTGCAGCGCGGTCGCGGCCTCGGTGGCGCTGCGCGCGCCCATAGCTGATTGGATGATGGCCTGCATGAGCTCGAAGTTCAGGATCACGGGGTCGTAGCGCATCACGAGGATCCGAAGCAGCGCCGCCAGCGCCTGCTCGCGCGCGAGCTCCGACGTCTTGCGGCGGTCCGTCGCGAGCACCTCGATACTGTGCACGAGCGCGTGGCGCGCGGAAGCGCCTCTAGCGGACGCAAACGGTGCGGCCGCGTCGCCGAGGCGTGCGTCGCCGATCCGCTCGCCGCCGGGCCGCGTGGCCGCCGCAGCGGCCGCCGTGCTGCTTGAAGGCGGATCGACGTGGCCGGCAGCTGAGCCGGCCGATTTGGGGCGCAGGTCGAGCTGGCGCAAGCGCTCCTGGAGCTGGGTGGAGAAGAGCGGCGACGAGTACGTCGAGTCGTACTTCTCGTCGCCGGGCGGCGCACGCGGGGTGGCGGGGCCGGAGTTCAATTGCGAGGGTGCATGGGATCGCGGCGGCATGGTGTTCGGCGCAGTCGGGGTGCGCAATGGACGTCAATGGGCCGCGTGTTTGCGATGCTTCTCCTCTATGGTGGGGGGCCGGTCCGGGGAGGGCAGGCTTATGTATGGAACGCTCCCGGGGCAAGGCCCGACGCATGTGCCGGTTGGGTTGGGACGCCGGGGCGAGCGCCCGGCTGGGCGGGAAGCTTGTGCTGCTCGCGTGCTGCCTGAACCGCCAGGCCAAAATAGCTGGTCAGAAATAGAAAAAAGAAAAATAGGTCACCTTAGTATTTTATTTTTTTGTTCGCTTTGAACAAATTCGTTGTTTTATAGTGTATGTATGCACCCACCAGTTGTGACCGGCCGGTCTCTATACTATGCTCTCGACAACACTATATACATGACCGAACCCGAAACCTCCGCCCTAGGTGTCTCTCTAAACCACCGCCGCTCAGATGCCCGACGCGTACGAGCACGCACAACACATCAATGCCGGGATCTGGACGGCCACAAGCAAACTTATTGACGACTGCGAACAAGTTCTTTCCATCCTCTCAGCTGCCCGCCAGTACTACCAGCTGAAGGACGCCGAGCGCAGCAGCGCCGAGAAGGCGGGGGTGATCGAGGAAGTAGTCGATGACAACCCGCAGCTGCATGTGGTGAAGCCTCCAGCCATTATTTACTCCAGTTCGCCGGAATTGCCACCGATGGAGCCTGTGCAATCGTCCATCACCGAGTCCTCGGCGGGGTCGAAATCGAACTCGAAGTCCCCGAAACCGCGCGCGCAGCGGGCCCGGCAGGCCTGGAAGAAGGCCCCGAGTCCCACAAGAAAGCGTTCGTTTGGTGCTGTAGCTTCCAGCTCGCCAGAACCTGAGATCGTCGAGCCGCGAAAAGTGGAAACCGCCAAGCCGAAACTTGGAACCGCAGCGTCTGAAGCCACAGAAACGGCGAAACCCAAGGCTGTAGAGCCCATTGCGAAAGCTAACGTCAAATCCGCTGATGTCGTAACGGTGCCTGTCCGGCCTAGGCCGATCAGGTCTAAGCCGCGGCGGTCTGAGCCGATTGAGCCAGTTCAATCCGTGACCATTATATCACAGAGCCTTGAGCCGGCTAAAGTCAAGGCAGAGGCGAGTCGTAAGGCTTCTAAACCTGAGTCGGAACCTGAGGACTCGGACCCGGTGCTTTCTCGTTCAAAGCCTGATCAGGCTGATGCTGCGAAGCCTGTGCCTTCCCAGTGGACCCATCCTCCGGGCCGCCGCGCAAATTCGCGCCCCCGTTTATTGTTCCGGTCCTCGTGGCGTGACCCAAGTAAGTCGCGCGGTGACGAAATTTTGCACGAGCCGATCGAGGCTTCGACGCCGGCCCGCAGAGAGGTTTCGAAGGATATTTCACTTAGCGCAGCGCCTGTCGCACCTGTCTCTGCTGAGGCAGGCGCGACCGTAAACGAAGCAGTGAAGATTGTGAAGGAGGGAGTTGAGACACCGCCCGTCTCAGCACGCGCGCTGCGCCGGCTCAAGCGCCACCGCTCACCCAGCCCGCCGCCCCGGCTGTCCTCACAGCCCTCACAGCCCTCGCAGCCCTCGCCTGCCGAGCCCTTAGAGCGGGATCCGACCACCATGGCCATCACAGCTCCGCCGATCTCGCGCGGCCAGCTCGACATCTCCGAGCGCGACTCGCCCAGCCCGCTGTCGCGCCGCCGCCGCACGCTCCGCGAGCGCCCAAAATCGTTTACTCAGTTCTTCAAGTAGCTTGCTCTGTACCACATAAGTGTTTCACTCCTTCGGGGCGTCGGTCTTGAGGCCGGGGATGTCCTTGAAGCTGAGCTCACCCGAGCCCCGGCTCAGCGGCTTCGGCTGGTTCGGCGAGTGTTTCCAGCCGATCATCTGGATGATGCGGAACGTGGCCGGTATAGACCCGTCGGCGTTGCCGTGCATCTCCTTGTAGATCGCGTTGGCCGCCAGCAGCAGCTCGCGCGTGATCGTGGCCGGGCGCGCCTTGACGGCGTTCGATTCGCCCATGGCCCGCAGATCCTCCATGAGCGCGAGCGAGTCCGGGTAGTCGACGATGATGTCCTCCGTGTCGATGGTTAGCAGCTTGAACTGCGCCTGCTGCATGAGGTTACCGGCGTCGCTGGCCCCCGCGAGCGGGCTCAGTCGCGGCGTCACGCGGCCGTACAGCTCCATCTCCGCGAGCTGCAGTGATGTGCGCAACTCGAACAGGCTGTCGCCACCCACCATGTTCCCGAGGAACAGCCCGTCCGGCTTGAGCATGCGGTTGATGCCCTTCAGCACGCCGGGCAGGTCGTTGATCCAGTGCAGCGAGCCGCTCGTCAGCACGGCGTCCACGGAGTTCTCCGGCGCCCGAAAGTCTTCCTCGTCCTCGTACACGCGCTGCAGGTTCAGCTGCTGGTTGAATGGCAGTGCGGCGTCACGATCGAGCAGGCCCGCACTGGCCTCGACGAGCGAGAAGCGGCTCTTGCGCAGCCGATCGAGAACGATATTGGCCGGCTCGTCATCCGCGCAGATCGCCTGCTCGATGTAGCCGGCGCCGGCGCCGAGGTCGACGATCTCCGGGAACTCGCGCGCGATCACCGAGAGGCGGTCGACGGTGCGTGCGGCGAGCTCACGGCGCAGGTAGTCGACCTGACGGCTTTCCGCGACGTTCTGAGCGGCGCGCGTGCGCTGCGCCGCCTTCGTGGCGCGCGAGAACACCTCGTACGCCGCTCTTCTCAGGGATGTACTGCGCATCCGGTCTGATCTGCTCTTTCAACCCTACATCGGCTGCCCTACTTCGATAACCGCCTGCCACAAACCTGAACCACCGAGACTCCCAGGCACCAACCACTCCAGAAGCACTCCAGAAGCACCAAGAGAGCCCGAGCCGCATGGGATGAGCAAGGTCGAGGATTTCAGCGCCGAGCTCGTGGCGCCCGAGCTGTTCCGCGAGATTTGCATCATCGTCGCCGGCGTCAGCAAGAAGTGCCAGCTGACGACGCAGCCCGCACAGGAAACGCAGCCCAGCGCCGGTGACGAGCCCGAGGGCGAGAAGCTCGTGCTGGCAGCGAGCAACTTCGCCAACACGCTGCAGGTGTGGGTGCACCTCACGGCGCAGCACATGTTCCGCGAGTTCCGCCTCGCGTGGCCGGAGACGCTGGAGGTCAGCGCGGACGCGCTCGCGGGCGCATTCAAGCACGATGCCGCGGGGATCAGCAAGGCAGATGTGCGCGTGCGCGTGACTCACCGGCCAAACCTCCCTAGCCTGGACCGTGGCAGGGCTGGCGGCTCAGGCAGACCCGGTAGCAGTGGTAGGCCCGGGAGCAGTGGCAGTAGTAGAGGCGTCCCGGCAGGCCGGCGATCCGAGCCGAACCACGAGAACCCCGCGCTGCCCGACTACGTGCCGCCGCCCGGTCACCGCCTGCTCAGCTTCTCGCTCAGCAGCCCTGCCGCGAGCGGCCAGACCGAGAAGTCCGTCGAGCAGCGCCTGTACGCCGAGCGCGTCGACGCGGCGCTCGTTCCCGGCGAGCCGACGGTCGACGGCGTGCGCGACTGGGCGGACCCGAGCGCGGGGCAGCTCGCGCAGATGGCGAAGGTCAGCGAGCAGTATCGCAACATGGGCGACCGCGTGCGCGTGACGATGTCGCGGCTCGGCGTGCTGACGCTGAAGGTCGAGGCGAGCGACGTTGTCGCGACGTCGGCGTGGCGCGTCGACAAGGCTGAGCGCGCGGACGAGATGGAGGAGGAGGAGCCGCTGTTCGTCGAGGACGGGGCGGAGCAACCGCTCGGCGAGGAGGCGACGTGCGTCGTGCTGGTGCGCGACTGGCTCAGCGTGCTGCAGGCGCGCCGCGTCTGCCGCCGCCTCATCATCGGCGTGAGCCACGAGGGCGCCATCATGGCGTTCGGCTTTCTCCGCTACGGCGAGAGCGCCGACATCACCACGTTCTATCTGTGGCACCAGGCGCTGCCTTAGACGCTACCTTATGCGCTGCCTTAAATACTCCCTTGGGATTCTACCTGTACTCTATGAATCTATGAAATCCTATCTACGGGGCAAACGAGTTGATCAAGGCAACAACCTTCTCCACTGCCGGCAGCGTGATGGCGTTGTAGTTCGAGATGCGGATGCCGCCGACCGAGCGGTGGCCCTTGACGCCCGAGATCTGCTGCGCGGCCGCCTGCTCGAGGAACGCGGCCTCAGCGGCGGGCGTCGCGAGCTTGAACACGATGTTCATGCGCGAGCGCACGCGCGGCGCGACGCTCGTTGTGTACACGTTCGGGCGCGCGTCCAGCGCCTTGTAGAGGAGCGCGGCCTTGCGGTCGGCCAGCTGCTGCTGCGCGGGCAGGCCGCCGTGCGCCAGCGTCTCGGCGGTGACGAGCTTGATCACCTCGATCGCGAAGATCGACACCGTGTTGTACGCCGAGTTGTTAGTCGCCTCGAGCCCGAGGTCCAGGAACGACGGCGCCACCGGCATGCCGGCGGCCAGAATGTCGGCGGCCGCCACCTTCTGCTGCGCCTCCACGATGTCTTTGCGCACAATGTACAGCGACACGCCAGGGATGCCCAGGTTCTTCTGCGCGCCGCCAAACAGGATCGCGTACTTTGCGATGTCGATTGGCCGGCTGAACATGTTGCTGCTGATGTCGCACACCACAAGCTCGCGCCCGGTCACGGGCGGCGTCGTCGTCGCGCCAGGGAACTCCACACCGTCCACCGTCTCGTTGTCGCAGTAGTACAGGAAGTCGCCGTCGAGCTCGCTGGCGGAGACGGGAGGAATATCGCCGAACTCCGCGGGGCCCAACTTCGTCGCCGCGAAGCCCAGGCGCTTCGCCTCGGCCACAGCCTTCTTGCTCCACGAGCCGGTCACGAGGTAGTCACCGTGCAGCACGCCTTTCTCGCCTTTGGCGACCTTGAGCGCCGCCAGCGCATACAGGCAGCTCGCAAAGCCGCCGGTGCCGCCGCCCTGGATGAACAGAACCTCGTACGTATCGGGCACGGCCAGAATCTGTCGGATCTGGTCGCGCGCGGTGTTCACGATCGTCGAGGCCTGCGCCGAGCGGTGGCTCATTTCGCCGAGACCAACACCGACATTCTCATACTCAATGAACTCCTGTGCCGCTTTCTCCACCACAGACGTGCTCAGCGCCGCAGGGCCAGCGCCAAAATACAGTCCGGTGCGCATTTTTCAGTCGACGGGTGGAAATCGTATGGGGTAGAAGTGTATGGGGTAAATGAACGCACGGCGAAATGGGTTGGGACGGACGGGTGTGAGTCACTGACGGAAGGTGGAAGCGACCGACGTTAGCACAGTAACTTATTACTCAAGAAGATACCAACAAAAAAAAATTAAATAATAAATGTAATGCAAATAAATAAATTAGAATTTGGGGCGGCGCTGCCGGCCGGTGAACTTCGAGTCCAGGGCCACCACCTTGCCGCGCTTCCGCATCGTTACCTTCTTGCGGCGAATGTACTCGCGCTTAGTCTCGTCCTGCTTCCGCTTCTTGCGTGCCGCACGCTTCTCAGCATCCACGGCCACACCGTCCAGATTGAGCTCCTCACCGCCCTCGCCAGCAGTCAGTACCAGGTAGTACTTCTTGTGCTTCTTCGAGTCGGGGTGATCGATGATCATACCACCACCAAAACCGCTCACCTTCGCCGCGTGCGAGATCTGATCGACCTGGGCCTGGTTCGAAGGGTAGAATTGGCATACTGCCTTGCCGCCACGGCGGAGACTGGCGTACAGGGTCTCGAAAAAACGCTGCAGGCGCTTCTTGGGATTAGCGTCAGCATGGTCAGCATTACATAGCCATTGGATTGCCGAAATTGACACAGCCGCATCAAACGTACCCGCCCGGAAGGGTACACCGGCACCAATATCCGCTAGGAACAGATCGCCCTCGACCTCGCGATCCAGCGCGTTGCCAAGCATTGGCGCGGAAATATCCATGCCGATCCATTGATGATTACCCTCATCGGTCAGTATCTCACCACTCAGGCCACTTCCGCAGCCAATATCCAGGATCATCTGGGAGGGCGGGAGGTTGAGCAGCTCGAGTGCGCGCAGCGTCATCTCGGCCTGGATCTGCTGAACACGGGTATTTTGCGTGTAGCTTCGGGACTCTTCGGCATCGTAAAACACCTCAGGCGGCGCAATTAGCTCGGGTCTCGACATTGTTGGGGGCGCACTACCAGATCCGCTATGGTGGAGGGAATCAAAAAATAAATTTCAGGGTCAGGTCCTTTGTTCTCGTGGGGTCGGGAGGGTGGAACGGTGATGGTAGTAATAGCTGGAGGAAGTAATAGCTGGAGGAAGTGGGTGGTGGTGGTGACCCGGTTCTCGGGTTTGCAGTTCGAATCGTGAGGTGGTACTCAGCGAGGCGATCTGGATGTGCGGGATGCTGCAACTAATGCCGGCCCGGGGTTTTATCCAATACAGCAGACGCGCCCCGATTGCATTTCCGAACCTATTTCCTGCTGCCCTAGATATTTCTCGATGCCGTAATGCGATCGGGGATTCCAGCGATTGGGCCGGGGCCTCAATCAAGCACTCCTCTTCAGGGCCCGGGTGACACGCTATCTGCTTGCCTCCCCATATTCGGGGCATAAAAAGAATCACCACGGGTTGGGGTGCTCGTCCCGGCCTCAGGCTGTTAGACTGAATTCAGAGCAGCCTTAATGCTGTGATCGCACCTACCCCTGCCGCAAGGCGCCTTTCTTGGCACGTTCTGCCCCCGCCCCACCCTGGTTTCGCAACGGTGTTAGCGCTGCATTGGCCGCCAGCTTCCCCTAAACACTTGCTCTGGGGTTATTTCTCCGCAGAAACCGGCTGCATCCGAAAACCGTGCGTGCTTTTTTGAGCGATATACGAGCTGTGCGTCACTCGAGTCCAACGGTTTTAAACTTAATTGACGTCGCACTCGAATTGAGGTCTGGTTGTGGTACTGACGTTTATTCAAACATTAAAGTACACAGTCCACACCTACTAGCCACTGTTCAAGCCACCGCATTACCCGTGCATAGAAATTGACAGTGTTTCATCGCTTTGAAAATGCCCAAGAAAAGAACGGTCGCTAAATCTGCCAGTTCTCCCGAACCTACCGAAGCCGCCGAGGTTCTGGTGGCTCCGGATGCTAAGAGTTCGGCGGTAAAGGCTAAGACCACCAAGACCACTAAAACTACTAAAGCAAAGGCCGCCGCTCCCGAGGCGAAGCCCACTGAAGAGCCTCCCGTGGAATTCAAGCCTGCGTTCCGAGAGCACTCGCAGCACTTGATGCCACCCTTCGAGGACACACCTCAGCCGCGTAAGAACAGCAAAGTGCACGAGTTCGCGATGTCGACTGTGGCAGCCGTGTCTAAGATGCGAAAGAGTATTGAGAACGCCGTGCGCGAGGATTCCGAGGACCAGGTGCAGGGTGCGATGCTCGGCACGCCCTCGAGCTCGTCGCTAGTCGTCCCCCAGATCAAGAAGCGCCGACCGTACTTCCGCAAGTCGGCTCACTTCCACCCTTACACCATTTTAGATAGCCCCGAGTGGAGCGGCTCGTTGTTCTACGGCTTCTACGTGCTGTTCTGGGTCGTAGTCACCATGATTAATCTGCGCATTCTGCTGATCAATTACCTCGCAACCGGAATACTGCTACAGACGCACATCATTGACACTCTGCTGTGTGATCTGTGGCATGTTGCGCTTGCCGACCTTTTCATGTACTTCATGATGTACCCGACGTACCTTTTCCAGAAGCTCGTTGCCGCCGGCGTGGTCAACTGGGAGCGCTGGGGCTGGATCGCGCAGCACCTGTACCAGCTGCTCTTCCTCACGTTCTTTGTCGCATATGCGCGCTACGTCGACTTCCCCTGGATCGGTCGCATCTTCCTGGCGCTTCACGCTCTCGTCCAGATGATGAAGATGCATTCGTTCGCTGTGTTCAACGGCTATATGAAGAGTCTGGCCGACCGCGTGGAGTCCATCCAGGCCGGTGCCGAGATCACCGACAGCCCACAGCACCGCATCGACGAGGAGATGCGCCAAGAGCTGCGCCAAGAGCTCTCCGAGTATCCTAAGAACCTCACGCTGAAGAACTTCTTTATGTTCACGATGTTCCCCACTGTGGTCTACGAGGTCGAGTACCCGCGCACGGAGAAGATTCGCTGGTCGTTTGCGTTCAAGAAGATCGCCGCCACGTTCGGCATCTTCATCTGCATGATCGTCATCGCGCAGCAGTTCCTCTACCCGGTAGTCGTGCACGCAAACCTCGTCCGCACGAACGAGTCGCTGGGGAACCGTATGAAGCTGTACCCGCTGATCTTCCTGGAGGTGTTCCCGCCGTTCATTCTTATCTACATCCTCACGTTCTACATCATCTGGGACGCAATCCTGAACAGCCTGGCGGAGCTGACGATGTACGGCGACCGCGAGTTCTATCGTGATTGGTGGAACTCGCACGAATGGGCGAAGTTCGCCCGCGACTGGAACGTGCCCGTCCACAACTTCCTGCAGCGCCACGTGTACTCGAGCAGCCGCCTGGCGCTGCGCCTCAGCAAGATGCAGGCGATGTTCCTCACGTTCTTCATCTCGGCGACCGTCCACGAACTCGCCATGTGGGTCATCTTCGGCCGTATCCGCGGCTATCTGCTGCTCATGCAGCTTCTCCAGCTGCCGATGCAGTTCCTATCGCAGCTGCCGTTCCTCAAGCGCCGCCCCACGCTGGGCCTGGTCATGTACTGGTTCGGCATGGCGATGGGACCGGCGATCCTCACGTCGCTGTACCTCACCTTCTAATCGCATATGTAGATATTTTAGACATAATTTGTAAATCGCATATATTCATCCCCTATTCACATCTCCCATAATAAATGTTTCCCACAAACTTCATGATTTCGTTTCTATATTCTATGTACATTCCATTCTAGCGGAAGATCTCGTCGAAAGGTCGCGTGTCGTTGAAACAGCTCTCGAACACCTGATCCACAGCCGTTTCCGCCATTTCTTGGTCCTTGCAATTCGGATTCGCCATCACGCTCAGCGTTGCGCGCCGTCTCACACACTCCTGCAGGCCACGTCCGAACTTGAGGTTGCCGTGGAGGAAGAACTCGTTCATCATGCGGCACTCACCGCTCAGCGTCGACGCACGGATCTCGGAGCATGCGTGGTGCCGCAGGTTACCCCAGTCCACGTTGAAGCGACAGTGGTCATACGCGTGCATCAGCTCGTGTGTCAAGGTGTCCTCGGCGTGTGACAGCGATCGCAGCTTGTTCTGGCACATCAGGATGCCGAACTCGGGGTGGAAGCCGCCAGACTTCATCTCGTCGCAATTGTCACACACAATATTCGACCAATTAATGTTACCGCCTATTCTCTGCACCTGCTCTTGCATGAACCGAACGCTCGGCGAGTAGTTAAGCAGGTACGCCTTGAATTCGTCGCAGCGCTTGCACTCCTCATCTACCAGCGTCTTTTTCGACTGATCTATGTACGCCGTGCTCTCGGCCTCGGACATTTGCCCGAATTTATACCGGATATAGTCTAGCATCTTTGGGTCGATATCTGACTATTCAGTCGATGATTTCAGGGCGAGCCCAAATTTCACCTGCACAGGCCTGGAGGTGCGCCGCCAATATAATCAGGCGCCATTAGGTTGGGGGGTCGCTCCAGACTGATAATTCCCAAGGTGGTCCAGGGTGGTGTTATGGCGGAGGTGGGAAGCATCTCCTCAGGGGAGGGCAGATCTGGCCACAAAAAAGTGCCTCACCGCCGTTAAGTCAACCCTGAACAGATCGGGAGCCGTAAAATAAATATATATTAGCGGTCCACGATCGACCCCGAAATCACATCCTATCATGAATATCTGGATCGCTTCTGCTGACAATAACGTTGAAAAGGTGAAAGAGCTGCTTGCTGGCGGACAGTTCACACCCAATTCCAAAGACGAGAATGGATACACGCCTATGCATGCGGCCTCAGAATACACACATCTGGATCTTCTGCAGTTCCTTGTTGATGAAGGCGGAGACGTCAACGTCAAAGACGCTGACGGAGATACTCCGCTTCATGCTTGCGAGCAGGTGTCTACCGCAAAGCTGCTTATCAAGTTCGGCGCCAAAGTGCAAACAACGAACGATGAGGGCCTGACGCCGTTTGCAAAGGCTGAGGAAGCCGCCGAGTTCCCTGAGCTAATCGAATACCTTCGTGAAGTGACACCTGGTGCGGCTGCGGCCCCATCAGCCAGCGAAGTGGCCGGCGGTGACATAGCAGATCGCGTCAAGGTGTCGATGGAGGACGCCCAACCGAGCAGCCAAGAGATCCCATTACAGGTGAGCGAGGAGCAACGGGCAAAGCTTTCGGAGATCATCGAAAACGGCACGGACCAGGACTTCGAGGACTACCTGAAGGAGGTATTGGGCAGCAAGACGCAGGGAGACGACGTCAAGCGCCAGAAAACCGAGTAGATCTCAGACCACTAATCACGGAGAGAAATAATCACCGAGGACTCTTTCATAATTTATTTATCTTTCTACTGTATTCTTTCTTGATTAGATTGAGTGCTTCTATTGGATTATTTATGTACATGGTCACTCCCTGGAAAGGAAGCCCTGATAGGCCTCCTGAGGAATCTGGACACGGCCCACGCTCTGCATGTTCTTCTTGCCCTCCTTCTGCTTTGCCAGCAGCTTCTTACGGCGGCTGATGTCAGAGGCGTGGAGTTTCGCCAGCACGTCCTTGCGCTTGGCCTTAATTGTCTCACGCGCAAGAATGCGCTTGCCCACGCGGGCCTGGATGATAACCTCGAAGAGCTGGTAGCGCAGGTACTGGCGGAACTTCTTGACCCAGTCTCGCGCACGCAGGTCGGCCTGCGACACATGCATGACGCGTGCGAGCGAGTCAACACCCTCGCCGTTGACGAGCAGCTCGAGCTTGACGATCTGCGACGGCTTGTAGCCCGCGTCCTCGTAGTCGAGCGACGCGTAGCCGCGCGTGATACCCTTCAGCTTTCCGAAGAAGTCGTCCACAAGCTCGGCGAGCGGCAGCTCGAACTTCGACGTCACTTGGCCGTTCGCGAGGTACTCAACGTCGGTCTGCACGCCACGATTGGCGATCGCCAGCTGAACGACCGGGCCGAGGTAGTCCGGCGGGCAGTTGATGGTCGCCTCGACGTACGGCTCCTGCATCTCGAAGCCGGCCGTGTACTGTGGGAAGTCGTCCGGGTTTGTGATGATGTGCGCGTCGCCGGTCTTGCGGTCGATGATCTTGTACGGCACTGTTGGCGCCGTAAAGATGAGGTTGCCGCCGTGCTCCTTCTGCAGCCGCTCCTGGAAAACAGAAGCGTGCAGCGTGCCGAGAAAGCCGAGGCGCCAGCCCTGGCCGAGGGCGTTCGAGCTCTCACGCTCCACGATCACGGAACGGTCGTTCAGCGTCAGCTGCTCCATGCTCTCCTCGAGGCGGTCGAACTGCGTGCCCTCGCCGGGGAAGGCGCCCATGAACACCATGGGCTTGGCTTCCTCGAAACCGGGCAGTGGATCGACACGAGGCCGGTCGCCCCGCATGAAAGTGTCGCCGATCTGCGCCTCATTACTGCGCTTCATTCCCGTCACGATGTAGCCGAGCTGACCGGAGCTCAGGCGGCCCATCGGCACGCGGTCGGGGTGCATGATACCTACCTCCTTCACCTCGTACTTGCGCTCCGTGTACGCCGACATGATGCGCATGCCCTTCGTGATGTGCCCATCCACAACGCCGACCAGCATCACGACGCCGAGGTACGTGTCGAACCACGAGTCCACTAGCAGGCATCGCAGCGGCAGGGTGCTGTCGGCGTGCTCCGGCGGCGGCAGCCGCTCGACCACGCTGTCGAGCACGGCGGCGACATTGGTGCCCGCCTTGGCTGAGATTTCGAGCGGGTCCTCGAGCTCAAACATGTCGAGGATCTCTTCCGTGACACGCGGCGGGTCAGCATGCGGCAGATCGATCTTGTTGATTATCGGCAGCATGGTGAGCCCGAGATCCGCCGCCAGCTGGTAGTTCGCGACAGTCTGCGCTTGGATTCCCTGGCTCGCGTCAACGAGCAGCAGCGCGCCTTGGCAGCTCGCGTAGCTGCGCGAAACCTCGTGCCTAAAGTCCACGTGGCCGGGCGTGTCGACGAGGTTCAGCAGGTAGTCCTCGTTGCGATGGCGGTAGATCATCGTGCACGTCTGCGCCTTGACGGTGATCCCGCGCTCGCGCTCAACGTCGAGCTTATCGAGGACCTGCTTGTTCTTGTCATTCTTATCAATCACACCGGTCAGCTCCAGCAGCCGGTCACTCAGCGTGCTCTTGCCGTGGTCGATATGTGCGACAATGCAGAAATTGCGGTAGCGGTCCGGCGGGATCGCCTCGATCCGGGCCTGCAGATCGACGACGGGCCGGTCGGCCGCAGCTGAGTAGCGTCGCAGCAGGGGCGGCGCGTGGCGCAGGAGCACCCAGGGCCGCCTCGCGAGGCGGGAAACAGGCGGGAGCAGCGACGGTCTCATCGCATAGAGCTCTGGTCACGGTTAGGGCCGGCGCCTCGAGAGTGACTGACCGCCATACGACGATGGCACGGTGATTTCCTAATTTAGTACGTTTTCCAATGCTGCTTTTAGTCGAAAGAAATTTTGCGCCAGGTATTATCTTTATTTCCCTCAAATTTTCAAAATTGGCTCGTACACCCGGCTCCCTACACACCTCTCGTCCACCCCACCCCCACCCACCTCACAGATCGCGGCCCTAGTCCCACATGCGCTTAGAGATCGCCGGCCGGTACCCTGACATACATACTCCGTCATGTCTACCGCCATGATGAGTCTGCTTTTGACGGCCGTGGCCGCGGAGCCCGCCGCTGCGGAGCCCGAGGCACCCAGCACGCTGATGTCGCTGTTCGCAAAGCTTGGCTCGGCGCGCAACGCTATGGGCCAGATCGACCGCCAGACGTGGGCCGACATGACGTTCTCCCAGCGCGTCGCGTCGTACGACTGGACGCTCGAGCTCGTGGTGCTTGCCGTCTTTGTGCTCTACGCCGCATCGTTCTTGTGGGGCACGCGCCGCAATGCGTACCTGGTTGAGCGCTTCATGTCCACCGTTCGCCCCGTGCTGAACTCCGAGTTCGGTGTCATCGGCGCATCAGTCGTCGACGAGGTCGTCCGCGACAGCACGACGCGCTACACGACGTACGCTTCCGGTCGTCTGAACATCGAGAGCCTCACTGCTCGCTTCCGCCTCAGCAACCGCCAGAACGTGATTATGTGGCTGGCCGGCAACATTGTGCCACAGCTCGGCAGCGACGACGGCTTCGGTGACCACATCGAGATCGATCTTATTCCCACGGACCCCTCAGTGATCGAGTCCGGCATCTTTGGCGTGGTGAACAAGGAGCACCTGGCGGAGACCCGCCCGGAGCACTACTACGTGAAGTACACGAAGATCGCCGACAGCGACCAACTGCCGTCGCCGAGCTACGTCTTCATGCACGAGCATTCGGACCAAATTGGTTTGCTCTACACTCCGGAGCTGCGTGCCGCGCTGGCGCTGCCCGGCGCGGACCGCGTGCTGCGCCTGCTCGCGTTCAGCGACTTGCCCGACGAGGAGCCAACAACTGTGCCCCAGGTCACATCTACGTGCAAGGTTCACCTTTCACTGAACTTCCCCGGCTCCGCTGCTGAAGAGGCCGCTGCCAAGGCGCTCCTCGAGGCCTCGATCGGCTTTGTGGATGCGCTCGTCGAGAAGACGGCGTACCGCGTGTCGACCGCCAAGCGCATCAAGACGACTCGTGAGGCCGAGGTGGCTCGCATTGTGAAGGCTGAGGAGGCCGTCAAGGCCGAGGAGCTCGAGCTCAAGCGTGCCGAGGAGCGCCGTGAGGCTGCCCGCAAGGAGAGCACGCTCTCTGAGAAGGAACAGCGCCGTCTCAAGAAGAAGGAACAGGAGAAGCAGGCTCGCAAGCAGAGATCGCGCATGTCCCGGCGTGGTTAGTGTCGTGCTCTATAATAAATATATATAGATAACAGATGTCAATAGTCATCTCTCCCCCCGCAAATGCCAAGATTGTGTGAGCATTCTTCCACTCTATAGATCAGCTGCTAAAGGCTCAGTTGGTCTTCAGCACCTTCCATCCCCGGCCCATAGGCGTCTGAAACCCATCCACAAACCCGCCGCCAATTGCATCGTACAGTATCCAGTCCAGGCTCACACCATGTAGCTGGGTCCAGTATTGCTTCGAGTTTTCGAGCTTGTCTTTGATTTGCGACTCGGGCAGCTCGCGGAATTTGGGATTGTGCTGGACCATTGTCTTTAGCAGCCATTTGCGACCTTGGCCAATTAGCCTCAGCATTCGGCCCTGGAACGGTAGAGACAAGATATGTGCGCCGCCCCGCGTAGGGTCGACAACTAACAGGCCACGGGAAATACAGTTTTTGGTGTCAACCTGGGCCGCCAGCAGCTCCTCAGGACTGAACCACGTGGCCTCGGCTCGTTGCCTACACACTGTCACGAGCTGTGGGCTTACTGGCCCACAGATCTCTTCGAACCGTCTGGTATCAATGACGAAATCTCGCGAACCGTCAATTGAACTCACCTGTACGACTTTCAGCTGACCAAGCCGGGCCATGCGATTGACTGCTTGATCTACTTTGGTGGCACTCAAAGGGAAAACCCCATATAGCTGGTTTAGTGTAACCATAGGTGGGCACTCACGGCGGAATTGCTCTGTTTCAGCTAATAACTTCGGGCCCAACTTATAGCTTCCGCTCTCTTTTACGGGGTACTCTTCCCACATTTTGTCGAGGATCGTTGGTATTACCTCATTGAGGTCAACTTCTTTGGCATTTGGCTTGACTTTATACGGACTGAAATTCTTGAGGGGTCCGGTGTAGTCCAGAGGTTCGTTCAAGACTCGGCTTGCTCTATTTGCCTCACGCTCTGCCTCGATCTGCCGGATTAGCGCGGCATCGCCTGGAAGCATTGGTAGCGGGGTTTTTCGCACGGTTTTGCGGAACCTCGAAGAGCTGGTAATTTTTAAAGGTTTTGCCATTATGAAGGTGGGATTGGTGTGTTTTCGTATTTATTTGAGACGAAATCCGGTATTGCGGCCAAACTATCCCCAGGTCCGTCTCCACAGAATACGAACCCTGGGAGTACGGATTAAGTTACACAGTAAGAAGAATAGTGAAGAACCAATGAAAAACAGAGTCGTGTCGTAGAATTAGCGGTAGTATTCAAAAACATTTAATCAAATTAAAAGCAATAAACTTACTGAAACAAAAAGATTACTTGATTTATCTGAAAAACAACAAAAAAGCAAAAAGAAATTGCCCACAATCAGATTCGAACTGATAACCTCAGCATATCAACATACGAGTGCCGCGCTCTACCATTGGAGCTATATGGGCTAGGTACTCAACTGACAACTGAGCCAGTTGGTTGCTTGTTGAGGGCACTTGAAAATAACCATATATATCCTGAAGAGTTGTTGGTAAGTGAGGATAGCCAATTTCCAATTTTCCCTCATGCAAATTAATAAGTATTATCGCACATTCCGCAAAATGCTTGGAAAACAACGCAAAATACGATGGCAATTGGATATGATGAACGTGCGATTAATTGAATATATCACATATTAAACTAGTTTGAAATCATATAAGGAGATGTACTATAACGATGCTTGAAGGATGAGTCAATAGCTACGTTAGAGGTAAGTCATCTAAATTACACCTGACAAAGTCAGAACGCGGCTCTCGGTATTAAAGGAGGGATTGGGAGGACTGAGTCGTAACATACTCCGTAGATCTCCGGCATTCTTGGGTATTATAACGGGCGGAAAAAGAATATGCCTGACTATCAGACCTCATGAGAGCTCGACTTGAGTGGGTAGCATTCGCGACTCACGGGTTGGGCATGGTACCGCCGACAGTGGTGACACCACCCTCGTAAGCGGTGTTAGCCTGAGTGGGAGTGTACGCCTGGCCACCCTCACCGTGGTAGAGGGTGGAGGGGCCAGTGGCATCAGCAGAAGCGTAGTGGCCGCTGCCAGCAGTGGCGGCGGGGTACTCGTCAGCACCCTGGTCGAGGTATGCGTCACGGTTAACGGGAGCCGAGGTCGAGTAGTGGCCACGGTTGATGAAACGAGTGCGGAAACCACCCGAAGAGCTGCCAGTGGGGCGGCCAGTGTGGTGAGTGCGGCCAACAGTGGAGCCAGCGAAGTACTGCCACACAGTGATGATGAAAGCGAAGAGCAGAATGATCCAGTCCATGTAGAGGAAACCCACAGCAGCACGGATTTCACCACACTTGCCGGACTTGTCGGGCCGGCCACGGTTCTTGAAGTAGTAGTGGCAGTACTTACGGTCCTGGGTAAGCGAAGCAGCAGCAGAAAGCAACAGAGAGAAGGAGATGAAATCCAGAATCAGAGTGATAATGATGCCGATGCTGCCACCGAAGAAGATAAGGGGCACAGCAAGGAGGAACGAGAAAAGCAGGCCGATAGAAGAGGCCGCGATGCCCAAGTTGTTACGGGCCAGATGGTAACCATACGAACGAAGGTGACCGGTCAGGCCAAGGGAAATGACCACAAAGCAGAAGAAGAACAGACGGAGACCCAAGTTGGTGTATCCGAGAGCAGACATGTTGATGAATCCAGTAGTTTCAGTTCAATAATGCCAAAATGAGCTGGGAGTCAAAATACTAGGATCGGTTGTAATTAATACCTTAGAACGAGAAGAATCGAAGGCTCAGTGCTCGGGTTGGTCTCGGGAGGTAGTTTGTAACAAACTAAACTTAAGGGGAAAGTTACTGTTTAAGAACCGCTGAGGGCTCCTAACCTGCTTATATGATCTTTTTCCATTAGAAGCAAGTACCCGAAGGCGAGAAGAACGACATCAACACCCGCTACCCTGAGGGTGAAGGGCATTTCAACGGCGATCTTGGTCACGGGGTGGCGAATCTACTTAATCGTGAAAGACAGCTGATACACGATTTAAAGGGGTATAGCTGTTGGAAATATCAATTTAGGACACATATTCGACGTTTATATCTAATAATAGCTCTTAAAACTACTTAGAATGCAGTTTTAGTTGAAAAGCATCCGATTTCAGTGATTCCATGACCGCATAATGTGGGCAAGGTTAGAAGCAAAGCACCCGGCGTTGCGTCAAAAACTAATGAGGAGAAGCGCGGGCGCCTTGCAGGTCAAGCGGGTCACCTGAAACCCTTAGACTCTGTTATGATCATACCCTGTGAGACTCCGCCCCAAAGAGGACCCGCGCAGGGAGCATTTGGACCAGACTTGCCCTGACTTCCCAGAAAAGAGCGGTTCTCGGGGCCGATGCCGAGTGTCGAGCCCACTAAGGCCGCAAGCACACTCTAATTAGCGGGGGATAATGCGCTCATTAGAGCAACACCGGGGTTTGATCTGGCGATATATTTACCTCGTTGCGGCCCTTGCGATTTGTTCTTATGAAGTAATTGACGATATAGATTTATATTAAAATTAACTACTTGAGACTAGCTGGGGGAATCTGCTTGTATTGTTTTCTCTCTATGCGCTGGATAGCCCACATCTGTGGCAATTAAATTTAAGCTAGGGCAGAGCCGGGGTCTTGTTGAAAAAACATGTGTTTAGGTCCGAATAGGACTTGCTTATGCAATCTGTCATTTCGCCATGGCACAACATGCATATAACCGACATTACCGCACCCTAAGTAAGTCTCGATTCTCTGAGGTTTTTAACAGCTCTACGAAAATCGCGCAGTCGCCCTGCTTGCAAGAATTTGGGATCGCAAGAAATTGCCATCCTATTAATTCAGCAAAACATGACCTGGTGTCTTGTATCTGGATTCTCTGGTACTCCATCGGCCGAGCATTTTCTACATAATAATGACACATGTAGACTGACTCGGGTATGTATTGTGTAATATGTAATGACTAAGCTACATCCGATTAGGATGCTTGGAATGAGTTGCGTAGTCTGATTAGGCATGGATGAAGCTTGCTACTAGTGGTAACATAAAATAAATCAACACTTACTATGGAAATATTCACATGTTCTTTGTTATTTGAGTTTTGGACACTACACAAGCCATGACGTTTTTTTCTTGGAAATAATTATATGGTAGTCCCGCCGCCCAAAATCTTGATTTTTGTTATGATGCGTGGCTAGCTGAGGTTGCATGCCTGACCCTGGTTCCACCATAACACGGTTAGGGCCCTATATGTACATTTAACGGGGCAGCATAGTTTTTATGCAACTAGAGCTTGTCCATGTTTGTCTCTCTTCTCTCCCAGAAAGGCATCTAAGAAGACTAAAAAAACTGGCTGCATCTGATCGACAGATCTCAGGCTCACATACTCGACATTAAGACTTAGAACACAAAAATTTTAATACTATATTTAAATGAGCCAGAGCTCCTCCTAAGTCTACCGGGAGCTATACAGTCGGCATCATTTCTCATGTTGACCCCTGCCTCAGGTACCAGAGGCATCGGAGAAGTATCTCATCTCGAGTGTGGGGTCGTGCACAGTGGGACCGAGTGACTCGGGTGGTAGTAGGTTTGGTACCCCACTTTGATTAGCCCAAACTGATAGCTGGAACGATCGCACTTTGAACAAAATAATAAATAAATCAATACAGATGAGCGTGCTTATCATAGGAATGGGTCTCATGGGACGAGGAATTGCGGCGACATTACTTGTTCAAACTAACATGAATGTTATTGTTGTGGACACGTCCGGAGATATTCTGAAAGTGGCTCATCAGTATATCCACAAGCTTGCTGCTAAGAAAGGCCTTAAATCATCAGATGTAGACAGTCGACTACATCAATTCTCCAAACTAAAAGATGCATTTGAAGACGATTCTGAAATCGAGTACGTGATTGAAGCGGTTCCAGAGAATTTCGAACTGAAAGCAAAGATATTCAAAGAAGTTGAGCAGCTCGCGAAGCCCAATACTATCCTAGCTACCAACACCTCTAGCATCCCTATCACTCGTATCGCTGAGTCCATAAAATGTCGGTCGCAGGTAGTAGGTATGCATTTTTTTAATCCCGTTCCAGTGATGCGCGGTATTGAGGTTATTCCTACCAAATATACCGACTCAACGGTAGTCGAAAAAACAAAAAAGCTAGGTGAAAGCATGGGTAAGACTGTGAGTGTGTGCAGTCTCGACATCGCAGGATTCCTCGTCAACCGTATCCTTAATGCCAATTTTCTCGAGGCCGTCCGACTAGTTGAAATCGGTGCTGGTACTCCTGAGGAAATTGACAATATTATGGAAAGCGCCGCAAACCTGCCCATGGGGCCATTGCGACTGACAGATTTCGTTGGCGTAGATACTGCGACGGCCATAGCTCACATCATTTACGAAGATTCGGGGCGAGATCCCAGATACAAGCCATCGACCATATTAGATGATATGGTAAAGGAGGGCAAGCTGGGTGCCAAATCCGGTGAAGGCTTCTACAAGTACCAAAGTAAGTTATAGATTGATTATAGAACATTAGAATACTTGATTTCATGATATTTGTTGTTGTTGCCTGAGCGGAGAAGTTATTCTTGCCCTAATGCATAAATTAATGGCCAACCCTGGAACCACCCCAAGGCGACGCGTCGAACAAATTTACACTTATCAACAGATAGCGCTGGTATATACTTTTGATAATGGAGCAGGCAGGCGCTGTCGACCCTGAGGTTCAGAGCAGTATTTCTAATCTAGTGTCCGCTCTTGGTGGTATTAATCCAAGATTGGGTGTGTATGAGCTAGGTGATGAGGCGCTGTCATGTTTACGCGACTTGCGGAAATGGCTGCAGAACTATGATGCGAAATACGATAGGTTGGAAGTAGCATGTGCTATAGCCAATACCACACTAGTCACGAGTGATGTTCCAGAAATTCTTAGCATGTGGGAGTGTTCAAACGGGGATGTACCTGTTGCCTACCTAGAGCGAATCGCATTGGCTTGCGTGGAATTACTCGTCCCGCTGACATGGCCTATTGAGCTGCTGGGGCAAGAGGCTTCTGCGGAAAAGTTTGCACAGTATATGTATCTCATCAAGGCACACGGACGTTACAAGCATGCTATCGTTAATCATTCATCCCACAAAGTGCTGCTGGCGGTGATCAAGCTGGCGGCAGGGAGTGCTATGAAAACGCCACAAGAAGACCGTGACCCTCGAGAGGATGGCATAATCACACTTGTATGTTCCTTTTTCCGCAACTTGATTGCTATCGACGCCGATAGCGGCGAGGATCGGGCTGTGGTGACCAAAGAACTTGATTCCCAGAAGGTTCTCTCCTTCTTGCTGGCAATGACAGCTAATATCGACACTCAAGTTGACACGCAGGATACCGTGATCTTGGAGACCATATACTACTTGGTGCGCAGTGTAGACATCGCCCGTGTGTACGGTCTCAAATCGAGTGATGATCCACTGAACTCGCTGATGAACAAAAACCTCCAGCAAATGCTAGATCTGGAAGCAGACATGAATCGCGGTGCCTTCAAACCCAGCCGTCATAGCCGATTTGGCACCATGATATCGCTGAATGAAGGTGATGGTGAACAGATTAGTTTGAGTGGGCAGCGAGGCGTTGCCGGACTCGACGATACACTGAATCGGCTCGATGGAAGCAAGAGATGGCATAAACCCCGCCAGCAACGAGCGCAGGATGAGATTGAGAAGTGCAGCTTTATGCCTCAGTTTTCCACGATCAACAGCGACAAGCCAGCTTTAGACGTGATCCGCAGCTTCACTGACATGTTCCTGGACACCAGCTTCAACCCTGTATTCGCCCGGATCCGCCGGCTCGTGGAGCTTAAGCAGACCACCCGAGTTACCAAGAAGGTGCTGACTTTCTACTGCTACCTCCAGGGCTGGTTCGTGGAGGCTGAACGTACACGCGCGAAAGCCAGTAACCGACCCGTCGACTTCCAGCTTATCGGTGAAGCACTTTCTCGTCAGGTGTTCTCCTCAGTCTTTGGGCTCATGCATGATGGGCTGGGACCCGGCGATATGAAGAGTACAGATCTTGTCCACTCGGCGATGTTTTGTTTACGCCAGATCATGCTGAACGTGCGAGACATGAGCTATGTTCCCGATGTTGAGTTGCGCGATGTGGCCGACGGCCTGAAATCACGCTTATTTTATGAGGATTCGTGGCTGAATCTACTTGCTCAGATTCCCCGCAGCGCCCACCGCAAATCTCTTGTCTACGCATGCGAGACTGTGGCACTCACGCACGTGGCGCTCAAGATGCTGGATGAGTATTCGCAGCAACATTCCTACATTACAGTGAAAACACACCGACTTCGCAGCAAGCCCAAAGCCGGTGGCAGCACCGAAGCGGCTCATGACGTTTATGACGAAGACGACGATGAAGAGGGGAATGCATCGAGAGACCACCAGGAGTCGCGGCGAGTCACAAACGAGCGTCGCTTCTCGTTTGAGAAGTTCGTGCACAAGTACATCAATGACCCGACGATCTCGATTTACGAACACGTCCTCAAAAGTCACAAGGAAGTGAACAGTGAGAGTTTGATACAAGCGTTCTCATTCTTCAGGCGCACGTTTGCGAAGACCACCAACAAGGCTATGTTCTTCCGCATGCCGCTCATGAACATTTTGCTGTCGCTTCTGGCCCACAATGGCCTTCCCGCAGACTCTAAGGTGAGACCGGTGGCAGACCAGTTTATGACTTATTTTGTGCAGAAGTTTGTAGCTACTGCCACGCGAATGCCGTCGCTGCATTTACAGGTGAACGAGGTGATGACGCCGGCGGACGCCTACTACTATAACCACAACGGTCGTGATAAGGAGAGGTACCGTGCTCCCAAGTACGAGTTCTCGCTCACCTCAAAGGCCCAGTCTGACTTCTCGCCGGAGAAGCAGACTGCCGTGCTCGTGGCGGCGCTCATCGATAACGGCCGGGCCAGTTATATCAAACAGGTCGAGCAGAAACTGACAGAGCTGGTGCGGGCCGCCAGTGAAAAGGACCGAGACCTGAAGCGGTCTTCGCTGCAGCTTGACTCGGAGATCCTGGCCAAACTACCAACTGATGCCATCCTCCGATTGTTCTTGCGCCACCTTGGGCTCATGGTGAACACGTCTCAGGGACAGGTAGTGCTGCCGGGAAATATCGACGAAATAGCACTGCTAGATAAGCTACAGTGGGTTGCAAAGTACCAGCAAGTGTCGGTCGAGTTTCCGAAGGGAAAAACAGCCATGGACTTCATCAAGGTCGAGGGCGAGTCCGACAGATTCGATTACGATGACGAAGAAGAGGAAGAGAATAGGTCGCCACAGACAGCCACTACAACAAATCAGCCATCGGCTCAGGAGCGGTTCCCGCAGGGGCCACTTTCCCCGTCTCCTTCATCGTCTTTCTCACGAAACCCGTCACCGGGTGTCGAGGAGCTGGCACCGGGCACACCGAGCCATGAATCAGATCCGCTCAAGTCACTCGCTGCCTCCCGCAAACGCATGCACGCCGCAGCATTTGTACTCGCGGATGACGAAAATGATGACGACGACACAGTGATGAACTCTATTAACGCCATTAGACGACGCAAGGCTATTCTCGACGATGATGACGAGTAAGACAAATCTATAAATTATGTCATTGTCAATAAATAAAGGTGAGCATCTCTTTCAAGCTCTAGCCGATACTGACTCCTATCGTATTCTCCTTAGACGACTGCCCCTTACTGAGCTCCATTCTATTTGTTGATCTTTTTCGGAGTCGCTCTCTCCTATCAGGGCGACGCAGTCTCCACGAATTACAAACAGACCGATCGGCACGTCTTCACTGGAAGTTTCGGTCACGGTTCTCCTTATAGCGTGTTTTAGTACAATGTTGGTGTTGTGATCGTATCCTTCGAGGATTCCGATAAACATAAGTCCGTCTGTGGTCAGAACTGTGACATTTTCTGGATTTGATGGTTAGTATTCTGGTTCGCAGGTCATTGGACCCTCTAGGGGCAATTGGCAGCATATTGGCCATATACTTACTGTTCAAATATGGACTCAAGGCCTTTTGCGACATCTGCGGCAGAGAACTGACGCGTCTGGATCGTAGTTTTTGCTGGTCCACTGGCCAAATGGCTTGCTATTATATGCTGAAGCCCGTTGATCTACTGTTCTAGGATATATTGCATGCACGTGACCCTATTTCCAAATCAAGCCTGTAGAGGCTCCCGTGTAGATCGGTGCCGTTATGTTATGTGAAAGGTGCGAATAGTTCTATATCTAAATAAATAACCCGTTGTATAATGCAAGACATTCAAGGTGGGTAACATCTCATCACGCGCGGCATTTGTGGTGCTCGCCCTTGCCGATGTGCCGCAGAGTCATGACGGTGGAGAACACGACAACCGTTAGGCCGAAAGCAACACAAGTCCAGGCAATGATCTTTTGAGGATGCGTGTTCTTTTTCGAAGATAGCTTGATGAAACAGAGAGGAGGCAACACGTACGCCATGGTGCAGGCTGATAGTGCGCCCACGATCTCGAGGATGATGCCAAGATCACACGTGAACAGAGACACTGCCATGGCAGTGAAGGTGAGCACAGTAGTGACACCAACATGCTGTCCCGTGGATGACTTATCCTGATGAGGGAAAAAGTACTCGAGCACGACCTCGCGGCAGACAAAGATCTCGAGGGGAAGCGTGGTAATCATATTGAAGCCAAAGCAGAAGCGCGCGACATTTGCCATCACGTCGTTCACCGGGAAGTTGTTCAAGATGTTACCTTGGGTGAGGTTCTGGAAGCTGAGGAAGCCGCCGATGCCGATAAGCATGCAAAACACCATGGACACGGCGGTGCTCCAGTGCACGACCACGGCGAAACGGTTGAGGGTCGGCGTCTTGAGCGAATCGTAGATCAGAAGGGTATTGTGGTGGCAGACGAATGCAAACGAAATAACCGAGATGGCTTGGAAGAAGCCGATGTTGAAAGTCCACAAAGGAACGCTCATGTGGGCCTCTTCGGGGTGCACTTTCGGGCCCCGGATCACCACGGTGAACGTGATGATTACCATGCTCAGCAGTGCGAGGGCACTGGCTTTGGCCAAGGCAGCAATATTGCGGTTTAGCGCCAGTGGATACGAGACGCCCACAACGCAGTATATGATTACAGCCACGCGGCCGGACAGCGCTGAGAGCACATGATGCGATTCAAGTGCCGGGAAAACGGCACGTATCACATGCGGAATTGTATCGCCAATGATCACACAATAAGCCATAGATCCACCGAACGCAAAAGCACCCTGAGCAAGGCTTACTATGATGGCACCGGGTCGGCCAAAGCAGTACTTCACCGTGCTTTGATACGTACGCATGCCACTGAGCTTCGAGTTCGTGACCATAAGCCGAATCGTCCAGTCAATAACAACAGTTAGAGCCACTAGGAGGATAACTCCGCCCACAAACCCAGCCTGGCGTACGGCGTAGGCTTGACCGATCACGCCGGCACCGATGATCGAGTTCGCCATGTTCATAAACGCCATGCGTAGGTTGGACTTTCCAGACTCATCGATTATGCCTTGTAGATGTGTAGAAGGCTGTCCAAGCAGCCCGATCTCGTCGTTCTCGTATTCTTCCTGCGGCTGCTCGGGATCGTGGCCCTCGATGTCGAATTCCTGGCCATCAGCTTCAAACGGACTCGTTCCGAGCTCGAGGTCATTGTTTTGTAAATCCGTATCTGCGAAAGGGTTCGGACCGAGAGAATCAGAATTCAGGTCGAAAGACGCGCCTGATTTTGTAGATTGATTATCGTTTTCAGCGAGGTCGGAATTCTCCTCGGCCAGTATCCTATCATACCGCATAGCTCTAGTAAACAACGGCTTAGTCTATATCGCAAGATATCGCAAGAAAGAAAACGACAGCTGAAGAACTCGCACAGATTAAGCTCCCCGCGCTAACCCGGCTCTCGTGAAATGAGCTCTCACTAATTTCTCCACTCTATGGGCGCAGATGCCAGCTATTATATCTACCCTAATAATTAGGCCATGCATAGACACGGCGCGTCTCGAAACCGCATATCCCGAGTCACACAGTGATAAGGGCTGGGTGCGCCTTTAAGGCAGTAAAGAGAAGCCAGGGGATGTATATACGTATTCACGTTATTTGCGGATTATTTAGACAGCTCAAATAGCTTTCGTGGAGCTTTCTACTGAATGGTCCTGTTTGATGACGAATTTCCGGGTGCTGGCTGGGAGATGGTTCAGTGACGGCACATACAGTATGTAGCATGGCATGTATTGATCCACGAACTTTCTGACTTGATTATCCGTCATTCCATTACCTCGAGCCTTGATAAGATCATGCTCCTGGTTCAGACGCCATGTATACACATAATCTAGACTCTCGGGAATGAGTCTGATCCAGAGAGGAACTTCTTCCCACACTTTGACATAATCGCTAAGCTTTGTATCAACCTCAACCAAATCATCAGCAGATGGCTGGATCGTTGCATTTGCCACTTCTTGAACTCTTTTCGAAACAGCTTCTGAGCCCAATGGTTGGAAGCCGAGCATCCAGCCCTCTAGCAATATCACACGAGTACTGGCGGGTAAGCCTTGAGATTCGAGGCGATCTCCAGCTCCATTATGGAGCGACTTATCGTAAACTGGAACTTTTAAAGATGCAGTGGTCGAATTGAAGGAAGATTGTTTGGATTCAGGGAGCGTGAGGAAGTCGGAAATGGTTCGCTGAAGTAGAGCAACATCGTGCGTGCCCGGTAGTCCACGGTGCTGCAACAGGGGATTGCCTCGTGCAGCAATGGCTTGAAGTTCTTTGTGAGGTAGGTAAAAATCATCTAGAGACAGTGCCTCAGTAGGAACGCCTTGCTCGCTTAAAGCATGAGCTGCCATTTTACATACAGTGGTTTTTCCTGATCCTTGGGGCCCCGAAATGCCCACAACGAGGTTCCTACTCTTTGGGAGACTGGAAAGAGCAAGTTGAACTGCTTCAACAACAGACCTTTCAACACTCACCATCCCGCACTCTTATGATGTGTGTGTGTGTGTGTTTGTGGAATACCAGTGCCAGTCAGGTGATGCCACTACCCCACAGACGATATACGACTGAACAGGAGATTACATTAAGGAATACTCTTTTTCCAGGTATATCATCATTTATCTTTATATATTTTGAATTCGTTAAATCATTAAAGGCCCTTGCTCTTAAGCTCGCTCACGAACTCGTCGACGCTGCCGACCATCTTACCGCCCTGGCGCTTGGGCGGCTCCTCGACCTTCAAAACCTCGATGCGCGGCGCAGTATCGAGACCCAACTCGGCTAGTTTGGTGATCGTAGTGGGCTTCTTCTTGGCCTTCATCAGATTGGGCAGCGAGGCGAAGCGGGGAGTGTTCAGACGTAGATCGGTGGTAATGATCGCCGGAAGCGGTGCTTTCACAGTCAAGCTACCGCCGTCGATCTCACGGCTTACTTCCACAGAGCTACCGTCAGTAGCAACCTTCACCTCAGATGCGAAAGTGGCCTGGGGCCAGCCTAGCAAAGCGCCGAGGATCTGTCCGGTCTGGTTCGCATCTGAATCAATAGTCTGCTTGCCGAGAATAATGAGATTAGATCCCTGATCTTTGGCAACCTTAGCAAGTACCTTGGCGACGGCCAACGGCTCGAGGTCGTCGTTGGTCTCCACAAGCGTCGCAGAGTCGACACCCTTGGCCAGTGCTGTACGCAGGACCTCCTGGGCCTTTGAAGGGCCGACCGAGACAGCGTGGATCGAATCAACACTGTCTTTATCCTTTTCGCGCATACGCACGGCCTCCTCGACAGCAATGTCGCAGAAAGGGTTGATGGCGAACTTGAGACCCTGCAGGTCAAAGCCAGTGTTACTAGAGTTTACGCGCGGCTTGAGAGCCGAGTCTACGACACGCTTTACGGGAACGAGAATCTTCAGCTTGTTGCTCATTTTGGTAGATTTTTTAATGTATTGGCCAACCGAGACTTTTCGTAGTGACGAATTTGTCGTTCGTTGTTCGGGGATCGGAGGGATAGGCGATGACTTAATGACTGTATGCAGGCGTTTGTGGAGCTGTGTGGGACAAGGGGGTTGACCCTATGGCCGTAAAGCATCACCTCTACCCCACATTTCCGACCACGCGCCGAGAGACCTGCCGACGCCGGCGAACTAAAGGTATTGATGATGACACAGGCGTGTACGGTCAATAATAACTATTCTATATAATTAAATAGAAAGAAATAATCCTTTCTTATTTTTGATCCTTTAAAAGTTGTTATTGAAGAAGAGAAATAAAAATAAAAAATTAAGCGAGGCTACCAGGGCTCGAACCTGGAATCTCGTGATTCGTAGTCACGCGCCTTACCGATTTGGCCATAGCCCCAATTGTTATATGTGGTTTCTTTGATCTACTCATGAGCTTCTATGCCTGAGGTCCACCTTGCTATTCATCAAAGTATTTTATATATAGTGTAAATAAATTTGCGTGGAATCCGTGAAGCAAAAGGCTGACAGCTAATTTTGTCCATTGGATCAGTCAAGTTTCTTCTTCAGTGCTGCGTACATGCCAAGGGCCTTCATGGGGAAGTAGAACTTATAGTTCGGGTACTCAATGGCACACGAATGATTGAAAACACCCTCGACATGACCAGGGGAATAAGACCCGTCTAAGTTTTGTTGCTCCATGAGGAAGTGTGCCGCTCGCGAAAGGATACCATGATCTGGGTATTTAGCCAACAACAGTGCAATGAGGGCCCACGAGGTCTGCACTACTTGAGAAGACTCGTGACGTACGTAAGTGAACAACTCACACGAGCGAAAATCTTCAGCCCAGCCGCCATCAGGTTCTTGTTTAGATACAAGAAAATCGCAGGCCCTTCGAACGGGTGTACTGCTTTCGTAAGTTGCTTTTTGAGTAGCTAGCGCCTCAACCGCAAACATTGTCGCGTAAGTGAAGCAAACACCCCAAGATCCATACCAAGATCCATCTGGCCGCTGATAGCTAATGATATAACGAATCGCAGCGTCAATTGCTTCCTTAATATCATCTTTTCGGTACGAGAAGTACTGTGTGAAATGGTGCAGTCCAAGAATAGAGGAATCAGTACACTCGACATAAGGGTATTCAATCATGATATTGCCAAAAACCTCAGCCGGGTTTAACTTCTCCAGATATTCTGGTCCTTTAATGCGTTCATATGAAGCGAAGGAGCCGTAATGGAAGCTTCCCCAGTTCTGAATCGAAAGAAGTGTATCAATACCTGCGTATAGCCGCTCCTCGGCGATTTCGTCGCCTAGAAATTCTAGACCGGGTACATGCTGCACCATTATGATGGCTTTGATAGCCTCGGCAGTACAATCACTGACCGTGAATCCTTGAGGTTTTGTGCTAAATGGCCAGCCACCATCACGATGATCTCGGAAACTGCCAGGAACCGCTTCCGTATCGAACTGGGACCGAACTAAAAAGCGGTAACCACGAACCAGAACATCATGAAACTCAGGCTTCTCGGCAAGTTGGGCCATCACACAATACTGCAGCGCAAAAGCAACGTCCCATACCTGTACTCCGTTCGTACCACACATGAACATACCCTCACTGGTCATATAAAGGAAGTCTGGCCAACGGTCAATGAACTTTTGGAATGCTGGGGTAGTTATGTCTTTGTTGTTCTCAAGGTAGACGACAATCGAATTGAGGGCGTTGGAGACCGGGGCGATGGCCAGCCATTCGGTATTCTCGAGATCCTTCATTACGAGTTCAGCTGCTTTGGCAGATGCCTTAGATTTCAGCCAGCTGGGTCGTAGATACTTTTCGTAGATTACCAGCGCCGAATTCGCAAAATTGAGAAGGCCAGAGTGAGGGTAGTAAAGGTCCACACCATTGACAGTATTACGGTGCTGCGAAAAGTCGATTTGATCGAATGGTTTGGTGTATATTTCCGAACGGATGCTCTCAAGCAGCGGGTTCAGATCACATTTGGCCCGGTGCATACTGAGGTAGCCCAAGGGAAGATAGATCGCCCTAGTATGCACCCACCAACGGCCCGGATGAATGGGGACACTATAAGGAAGCATCCAGAATTCAGGCGGTGACGGATTGACACCATCCCAGCCATACAAGTTAAGCAACGCGAGATAGGCCTTTCCCCACATCGGGTTTCCGATGGCACCACCCAGCTTCAGTAGCTTTCGGCGCGCTTTTTGAGCCGCAGGGTGACTTGCCTCCATTCCAAGGAGTCGTAAAATAACGTAGTTAATAGTGGTACCAAACACAGTGGAATCACCATACGAATGTAGACCCCAGCCTCCGTCAACAGGGTGGGCCCGGTTTACGAGGTAGCGAGTGATTTCAATAGACTCTTCGGGACTGAAGGGCACACCACAGAAATATTTTGCAACCACGTAGCCAATTAGCATGAACATAGGGCCGCCGTATTGGCAGGGGAAGATGCCACTGTTGGGATCTTGAAGCTGGCCGAGGAACCGAAACGCGCGTTCAGCGGCTTCCTTGGCAGTAGTAGGTGACCTATCATAAGTAACTGGCGTGAAATTATTCTTGAGTTGGTACCGTGTGAATTGCGTCGGCTCTGTTGAGTCTGTACGGTCATACTTCCAGTTTTGGCGGCCAAGCTCATCAGTGATGAGACGCCATTTGAAGTGATCTGTCTTGGGAAGACCGTATTTGTCGGAGGGAAACATCGTTTCTGGTTTTACGGCTTAGAGTGAAATGATTTCTCTCCTCTTTGCGTGAGGATTGATAATCCACAGCTGACACGAGACGTGTTTAGGCAGTGCGTTATATGGGTTGTAGGGTGTATAGCAGGGAAAGCCTCGAGGGGTGCATATTGCATATGACCGCGGGACTTAAGAAGGGCAGTTATGGCTGGGACTCCACATATGGACCCCGCTCGCTCCACCGCCTGCCCCAGGTTATCTGCTTATAGCTTATACGTTGTGCGAGCATACGTCCCTGGGCCTCGAAACCTCGTGCCCAAGGGAGTGAAATATAGCCGTGGACTAGCTTCGCAGCACTACATCTGTATATTGTTAATCCTTTTTAAATAGTAATTAAAAACTGTATGAGTTACAAAAAAATGCAATAAATAAAAAGGCCGAACAATTCATGCCGACTTAGTGGCCTGTGTGGCTAGAAGGTTGAAACGCTTCTTCAAAGTCACGCGCTGACGCGAGTACTTATCATCGGGCGAGAATCGTGCCGGGTGAGCAGACTTAGTAATTTCACCAGACTCAGTCTGCTTGGCAAGTGTATATTGACGCTTACCGTCTGCGTTCAATGTGTACATCAAGTGCATTTTGGATAGATCAGAGGTAGAAAGATTTCAAAAAAAAGTTCGGGTGAGGTAATCACCCTATAGTTGCCCACAGCCACACCAGCCATTGACGCAATGATTGAATATAATAAACCGACTGCGACGAGCAATATAAATAAATCGATATCGAATAAATGCCATAAAGTAAATAAATAAATAAATAAGCTCCGTTGACTATGCCTAAATGTTGGATGGATCTAACCATAAGTGAGATGAGAGATTGCGATATGCTCAGTGATCATGATTATGCAATGGACATGATCCAACGCCTTTGCGGCTGAACCATTCAAGGATACACTTCTCATGGAACACACAGAAGCACTCAAGTCGCCCAATCGATTGGCCGGGCTCAAAGTCTTCATAACAAATGTTGCAGTCGCCTAAGCTCTGACAGTCTTTAGACATCAGCCGCGAGATGATCATACGTTTCCGCTGCAGCTGCTGTGGTCCTGAAGGTTCGGCGGGTGACATACTGTACGTTTTGAGGCAGGAGTCCACATGTGCCTCTTGCATATGCTCTGGCATGGTGAAAAGTTGTTTATCACAAACGGGGCAGCGTCCTAGGTAGTCATTATCAGCCCCAGGAACGACGCTTTGTACCATAAGTTCGTTTCCGGCAGGGATGCGGCTCGAAACTCCATCACGTCGGGGCGCTTGATCTGTGGACAAGTTGGGACTATTAGCTGTGTGATTCCGTGTACCAGAAGGAGAAAGACTTAATGCTCGACGAATCATGGCCAGTTCTGAGCTGCATTGAGTACAAGTGCGGTGGGGTACATGAGGGCTCTCCAGGAATGGCTGGTAAGGTGGGGCCACCACATAGGTGGTAGCCAGGTAGAGCTCATATGTTGGAGAGCAATTCCCGCAGATGACCCTGCCACACATACGGCAGTGGTGTTTACGATACAGGAAGTTGAAGCGAGTTTCGCAGATAGGACACTCCTGAACGTCGCTATCCTTTTGCCAGACTGGCACACCCGAATATGTCATAGACTCTGACATCTTACAATTATTATGACCTCCTCTCGTAACTAATGCGCTAATTGACCGCGATCCAATCCCTGCGACTTCTAGAATTAAACTCGAAAGACTGGTAGAGAAGATGGTAGAAATGAGGCAACCTATGGTAGGGTTATGGTTATGACTCCTTCCAACGCCTGAGCCTGCGACATCCAGCCCCCTCCTCCTCGGTAGTAAGGGTAGGAGGCTGATCGGCAAGGACAGCCCGGCGTTAGATGATCTCAATGTTGCCCCCTAACCTGAAGGGTATGCGGTTTTGCCACCACTAAGATAATACAGATAATAATAATAGTCGTTGCATCGGGCTTAGGCCGATGCAATGGGTCTGACTCAAGCGACTGTTAATTTGCAGATCATCAGAAAATTAGGTGACTAAATAAGTTGGATCTTAATTATTCCGTATCGCTTCTATAATTCTTATGTTGCTACGCCATATCTAATAAATAAGGATTGAATGATTATCCGCCGCCCGCGCCAGGAGGACGCTTCGTTTCACGCTGAACGACAATATTTGTGCTCAGCAGCTGTCGCAGATCATCAGTGATCACAGGACGCTCTCCTTCAGTTCCCTGCAAGTTTTCGCGGTCCACCATCTGCATAGTGATCTTAAATTTCAGGAAGAGCTGTTCGGCACGCGTAAGCACGATATCGACGTCCATTGTCATTCCGAGATCGTTGATATACTTCAGAATCTCATCAAAGTAGTGAAGGCGGCCCATGATGATTTCCTTGTTCAGATCGAGTACGGCGAGAGCCACAAACAGATGGAACTGTGAAGAGTAATAGTCTGTCCACAATACCTCCCACAACCGCATAACATCATCCCATTCAAACTCACGCTTATACCAGACGAGAATCATACGGAAGAAAAAGAAAAAGTGGGTACTATCAGCTTTGGCGAGGTGAGCATGTAGGGCTGGCAGCATAAAGTGCGTCAAATGACCGAGCGTCTGTAGCTGGTCACGCATACCCTCCTGAGACCTGATAAAGTTGCGCTCCATACGCTCCATGACAGCTGCGAATGCCGTGAATGCCAAGCTATCGTCCTGAAGAATCACATACAGTGGCGACAACAGGTCAGTCATGCCCTGGACATAGCCAAGGTTTTCATTCAGCTCATTGTATGTGACCAGAATATCCTTCAGCTGCTCCAAGTGGGGGTTGGCACCACTGATAGCAAAGCGGCTATCGGGATCGGGATGGGGAATATCAGATTGCGCGAATATCGGTAGTTGGCGATCAGTACGGAGTACATCCTTCTCAATCCGGCTGAGCTGGTCCTTCCAGAAGGTGTCGTTGTTCTGACGATCAATGTCCTCCCACCACTTGCGTTTAAGTCGATAATACTCATTGCGTTTCTCGACTATAATCGACTGGCGCTCAACCTTGGTGCTATTCCACGGGTAGACGCCAAGTAGGAACAGCCATGCTGTGGGCCGCGCGTTAGGTTCCAGACCACCATGGAATACGCGATCTTTGACCTCTTGAATTGTGATGGCGAGCGACCCATCGCCATCTTCATCGAAAAATGAGTTCCACTCTTTAAGTGTCACTGGGTTTCGACGTTCAGCAACCGATTGCGTGTTGACGAATGAGAATCCATCTTCGTCGGCCTCGGACCAGATCACGTTGACCCTACGCCGCTCTTGTTCCTCTTGATCTTGTGCAATTCCCAGCGCCCACTCAGCAAGAAATACGCGGGCACTATCAAAGTCCTGACCCAATTGCTCAACCTCAGGTATGTTCAACATCGTCTTCACGGGTCCTGGTGTCTTGTCAATTACCTTCTGGCTGGCCTTGCGAGAATATCGCGTGACCTGTGCCAGCTTCTCCATAACTCCCCACTTCAGATCAGTCCATGTAACCTGCGCGTTAGCTGGGGCTTGACCTCCCTTGGCCTTATTTTTCGTGAGCTCATCGCTCTTGAGCTTAGTGGGCGGCGCAAACGCCAGCTTATCTTTGACGTCCGGGTTCACTAAGTAGAGGCCCTTTTCGGTTGTAGAGGCTACAATTCTGGAGTATTCACGGAGTTTGTCGATAAAAAGACCGCCACCCCACACTTGCTTCGTAACAACTTTCAATTCACGGCGTCGCTTTTTATCAGCCTCCGATTCATCGTCGTGGAAAAAGAGAGCCGGGAGTGGTTCCTGATCTCGCGTATATAGGAGGACTGAGCCATACCACCATCCAAGAGAAGGCTCGCGGACCTGGAGGCTGAAGATTCTAGAGATGGGGATAGAAAATGCATGGGTCGATCTGGCGGCTGAGCCTGATGTGGCAGGCGCATTCACGAACACTTGAGTCGTAGAACTCACAGCACCAGAATCGTCCAAGTCCACCGCCACATAGCTGTCGAAATCTTGCTGGCTCAACTTGATGAGCGCCTCGGGCACCCATGAAATAAGTACTTCCCCACCATCGCGTTTCGTAAGTGACAGATATCCGACGACATTGTCAATAGACTGCTTTGTAGGATGGATAAACACGGCAGAGCGACTCCACAGGAGCTGAAGACGTTCTGGCATGGTCCCTATATGCTCCTGGTGATTGCTCGTCTATGTGCTGATTGAATGTCTTTTCGAGGTTATTTATTCCAGTATTACCGATTTTGACAGAAGTAAATGCACAAACTCGACTCAATTGGGTGTCGGGTCTGAGATTTGACAATATCCCACTTGTCGTGATTGGCAAACTGTGGAGAAAGATCAGCGACACTGATATCTATTAGGTAGAGTTGACTGGGGCGATGGCCTGAGGCGAGGGCACGATGATGTCACTGGGACGTTAGCAAAATGGTGAGCGATAAGCCCCAGACAGCTGCAGGTGCGTGAGCCGTGATAGACAATCTATATAATATTGATGATAAATATGTATAGTGAAAATGTTAAAAAATACCTAATATGAAGATTTTATTTGTTTCTCGAGAGAAAAAACTTTGAACTATGGCATCTCGATGTTTAAAATACCGCACATTGCCAGCTACGGCGTTGAGCCGTACCCATGCTGAGCGTGACTACGGTCCAGCTGCGGGTAGGGGTCGGTCGCGGAGTTCAGTATCGCATCGGGCGTCCACAAATGAGATAAGAGCTCATGAAACACATCCAATCCAGGAAAGCTACAGGGTATTTTTGTGGAGAGATTTATTCAAAAAGAATCAGCTAAAGATTAGTCAAGCGTGCTATCAGATTTATTACAAACAGTGTGAGTAAGGGCGCTCGGGTGGGCCTTTGTTCCTTCGCCATATGCTATGGGTTCAGACTGTATTAAGGTACAGATCTGATTTCATTTCGTGAACCTCATCGGACAGATACATCTCTCAGGCGTGAATGCCATCACGTTGGCCATGACTAGCAGCTCGGCCGAGCTTGTCAACTGTCGGCAGTGATCGTCGGACCCTACGCCCGTGCCCCACACTCGACCCCGGACTCGACAGCACCGCTTCATCATCATCTTCATCATCACTAAAGGAGTCGTTTGCAGAAACATTGGTCATAAATTAACCATTTCTCAAAATGATTGCACGTCGCCTGTTTAGTACGAACCGCCTCACAGTTATTGGCTCCGGCCAAATGGGTGCGGGAATCGCCTTTGTGTCGCTGCTCAAAGGTCGTGTCCCCACTACCATCTACGACGTGAATGAAAAAAGTCTGGCGAAAGCGACTGATCTTATCAAGAAGCTGCTGGACAAGCAGGTGTCAAAAGAGAAGATCACAGGTTCGCAAGCTGATGAAACTCTGGGCTTGCTCAATACATCCGCAGACTTTAAGAGAGCCATTGAGCCGTCGGACATTGTCGTCGAAGCTGTGCCGGAGATCCCTGATTTGAAGCGCGGGATTTTCGCCGATCTAGCGCGTGAGACCGCCGGAAAAGATACGATTCTGGCTTCGAACACGTCGAGCATTTCGCTTACGAAGATTGCGGCTGCCGCTGTCGGCGCCGAGTCGCGCGTGATTGGCTTGCACTTTTTCAACCCCGTGCCAGTACTCAAGGGTTCGGAGGTGATTCGAGCTCTACAGACTAGTGACGGAGTTCATGAGGCTGCGGTCGCATTTATGCACAAGGTCGGAAAGATCCCCAGCACGTCGCTCGACACGCCCGGGTTCCTGGCCAACCGCATTCTGATCCCCATGATCAACGAGGCTGTCCTGCTGCTTGAGAACGGCACTGGATCCGCCGAGGATATCGATAGTATCATGAAGAACGGGTGCGGTTTCCCGATGGGCCCGCTGGCCCTCGCCGATCTGATCGGCATTGATACGGTCCTGGCGATTATGGAGGTACTTCACAAGGAGACGGGCGACTCGAAGTTCCGCGCTGCCAACATTCTGCGCAATTACGTATCTGCCGGTTACCTTGGCCGCAAGAGCGGACGTGGCTTTTACGAGTATTAAAAAGAATTAGTTAAGATAAGTGAAAGTGGTAGAATATGTATATAATATGGTGAGCCAAAAGTCTTTAGAAAAGTGCCCGACTAGGTGTGCCCAACGAGAAGCCTATGCAATTAGAATGTCTACTGGTCGATAAATTAGTGCGGCTGCTGCATCTGCTTGAGCTGCTGCGATTCCTGACGCAGCTTCTCTTCCAGGCGCTTGAGCTCGAGCTCTCGTCGGCGCAGGTCCTGCCGCCTGAGCTCAAGCTCGCTCTGCACGAGCTTCTCATCGCGGTGCAGCAGCTCCTCTTCCTCGCGCAGCCGGTTCTCGCGCGACACATATTCCTGGCCCTGTGCGCTCGAGGCGCTCACTGTCCGCGAGCCAGCGCCATACGTTTCAGCACCACTCACCTGGCGCGAATAAGCCCCGCTAGGGTTAATTGGTCGGCCTGTAGGGCCGCTACTTACGCCAGGACCGTACGGATTGTTGCCGGCCTGGGGCATCAGGTTCTGGTGCGGGTTCTGCGTGTGAGCAGAGCTGTGGCTCGACACGCGGCTACCGCCAGCCGTCACCGGCGCACCGCCGGACTGGCCGTTCGCGACGGCCGCAAGGTTCGCCCTTGACGCCGTGATCGGTGCGCTCGAAGCCGACACCGCAGCGTTGAAGTTCGGGTCCTCGGAGAGACGCAGCGTCCGGTAGCGCTCGTAGAGCACATCGTTAGTCGTCTCCTTCAGATCCTCCATGTGCGAATACAGCAGGATCTCGCGCAGAGTGGTGAACTCGCTCACCTTGGGGTCCTCGATATTCAAACTGCCCCACGGGTACTGACGAACAAGTACGTGGCGGTCGCTCGCGCCATTCATCTTGACGGCTTTGCTGCTGGCCACAATAGCGAGCGGAAGCGACTCCTGCAGCTTGCGCATCGCCATGTAGTGCTCGTCATCCTCCTCTCCGGGACCGCCGCTGCTAGCGCCGAGGCTCTTCGAGCTGCCGAAGTTGGCACCAGGACCACTGCTATCGTTGTAGAACTGGTAGATCGGGATCTTGTAGTGCTCGATGTCCTCGTACACGAGACGCTTATTCATGAGGACCTCGGCCGGTGTGAGCGCGTCGGACTTCGCGAGCACGGGAATGACGTTGGCAACAGCGCCGATTCGCGCCATGAACGCGACGTCCTGCTCACGCAGACCGTGGCCGGTCGGCTCAATAAGGTACACGACGGCATGTACGCGGCTGTCGGTGAAGCGAGGGTTACGCTTGATGCGGCTCTCCTCAGCCAGCACCTCATCGAACTGGCCTTCGAGATACTTCACGACACCGTCAATGTGCGCGCCATTGTCTAGATTATCACCAAGACCTTGGGTCTCGACCATACGAAGTGTGACACTGCCGAGCTCAGAGTCGGCCATGTCTTCGGTGTACGTGCGCAGCTTAAGCTGACGGAGCTGTGCGGCCTGTGATGCAGGCACATCAAGCCACTCAGTCGTGCTGGCGACCTCGTGGCCTCCGCAGAGTGCGTTGATCAACGTAGACTTGCCAGAGCCGCCAGTGCCTGCGATGAGAACATTCAGGCGGTTGTTTCGCTTGCTGTGGGCCGGACGGCGGTGCATCGCGGTGTTAAATTACGCTCGGGTGAAATCACGCTCGGATGTTGGGGGAAAGAGTGAATTGAAGCGTGTACGCGGCCGGTGTTGCGGGTCTTTGGCACTCGATCGTTGGGTCCGTAAGAAGTCGCGAGGGCCGTGATTGCAACAACGCTTTGACGTGCCCAGGTCTGTATATTGAGGGTAAGGTCGCGACGCGTACGCTGAATAAGACCGCAGGGGGTTTTATCGCCGGAAAAGAAATGCTGGAGAACTACGGATATGCTGGGTTTGAACGTGTGGAATTGATCCGATTCAGGTATGTTATCATGTAGGAACGTCGATTTAATTATGCATCTGCGTCGCGGCTGTGCAGGTGAGTCCGTCGTTAATTGGGCCAGCAATGGTCAGACCTTCAGCCGTGCACATCATTTGTGATCCATTTTAATTACCACAGTCAAAAACTTGCGGCCCTTTGGTTTCTATCCGTCCTAATCGATCTGCATCACCATCTATATTTCACTAACTTTTCACCAAACACCAGGCCGGTGCTCGCCGGTTCCTCCCAAGCTATAATCTCTCTCTTTCACGTGCCCTGGTCCAGCAGCTGTCAAACGCACGGAGTCCCAATCTCCGCTGCACCGTTAGGCCCCCTACCTGCCGGTCCCCAGTTCACACCCACACCTTACACAAGTCCTTCATAGATCCACGCCTGCCATAAAACAGCGTACGGGGCAAGCGATCGCTATCGCCCTAGCAACTCGACCACCACGCTTGAGTGACACTTCCTAGTGACGGGCCCCCATCGAGGAGCACAGACTAGCGAGCAGTGTGAGCCTGTCTCTAAGTAATCTGAGCTGACCCCCTGCACCCTGCTCTGGCAAGTTGGAGACGTTCCTCTCCCTCCACCCCCGCACACACGCACACCCCAAACTGAACGCAACCAATGAGTCGCCAGACCCCGCTATCGCGAAGAAGCCCGTCAATTCTCGTCACAGATGTGCGGCACTCAAAACCTAACTCGGCGCCGTTTGTGTCGCGGCGCCTCAACACCATATCTGTCGACAGCCTGCTCTCGAACACCTCAGAGGTGCCGAGCGCTCACCGCCGCTTGATTCCGCACCGGTCCGGCAGCGCTGTGCCGAGCTCGCACTACGGCAGCACGTCCCACCGCTCGCCCATGGCGCGCAACAACCGTCGAACCTCGGAGCTCATTCCCGTGGAAGGCCTCGCTGAGGGCCCCGATCTCCGCGCCTCCCCCGACGGTTCGCGGGCCGATGGCAGTCCTGGACGCCGAAGCAACGGTGCGGACAGCAATGCCAGCATTAGTGGCAGTGGCAACGGCAATAACGCGGCGAGCGCCGACGGATCGCGCAATCCGAAGAACCGGTGGGGCAGCAAGAAAGGCGCGAACCCCGGCGGGGCGCAGCTCCCTGTGAAGCCCGTGCCGCAGCTGAGCAAACCGCTGTTGAGCCGCACGTCCAAGCAGAGCCAGCGCCTCGTGCTGATCCCCGACTCGAGCGAAAGCGCCCGTCTGGGCAGCGATCTCGAAGGCCGCGGCAGCGGCGACAGCAGCGACGACACGATGCGCGTGACGTCGTACCTCATATCTGAAGGCGTCATGCTCTCAAAGGTCGCGCGTTACCTCAAGACCGAGCACCGTGCTCGCGTGCGGCTCTACGACGAGGCGCTTTTCGCCGACTACCTTCTGCCGCTCCTACCGGGCAATGGCATCGACTACCGCATCCAGAGCTCGCGTGGCGACGACCGCTCGATGGAGCGCATGATCGACATCTCCGAGCAGTGCGACCACCACTACGAGTATTTCGCGGCCGAAACTGACGCGGAAAACGACCCGTCGGAGCCGCAGGACTTCTCGCCGCGGCCCAACGACGACGCGCCGATCCGCAACCCGCGCATGATGGGCTCGACCAATGGCCGCCAAGGCTCGCCGCAGGCCGGGGATTCGTCCTCTGGCTACGGCAGCACCTCCCTGAACGGCGGCAGTGGCGACGGCTCCGCAGGCAGCAGCGACGCCGACGGCCGCATGTTCCAGTCGCCACCCCACGACGAGTATGAGGGCGAGCGCGATCTAGAGCGAGAACGCGAGCGCGAGCGCCAGCACTGGGAGAACAAACGGAAACTCGACCGGTACATGTCGCACGCCGAGCTGTTTGTGTTCAACTACGGAGTTGTGGTGTTCTGGAACTTCACAGAGGCGCAGGAGAAGCAGATTCTGGCGGACCTGTCGATCGGCAGCGAGGATCTGATCATTTCGCCGTTCAGCGACCAGGAGATCCAGAGCGAGGAGCTGAGGTTCACGTACAAGCTGGGCGACAGCGAGAAGCCGCAGATCTTCAACGACCTGATCACTCTGAACAACAACTCGCACATGCTGAAGCTGGCGATGTCGCACGCGATGGCGCAGTCGACGATTCTGTGCGGCTTCGAGGACCGGCTGCAAGGCAACCTGAAGGACGTGCGCGGCGTTCCAAAGACGCTGGCGCTGACTGGGCAGCTCGGCATGAACCGCGAGCAGCTGCTCAAGATCAGCGGGCGCCTGTTCAAGCTGAGGGTAGACGTGAACCTGAGCTCGAACGTGCTGGACATCCCCGAGTTTTTCTGGGACAGCGAGCCGTCGCTGTTCCCCCTGTTCAACGCGCTGCGCGAGTACCTCGAGATCGAGGAGCGCGTGCTCGTGCTCAACGAGCGCCAATCAGTGTTCCTCGAACTCACATCCATCCTCGGCGACTCGATCGCCGAGTCAAACATGGACCGCATCACGCTGATCGTCATCGGCCTCATTGTGCTGAGCATCTGCGTCTCGCTCACCGAAATCGCCGTGCGGTTCCTCGTGCTGCGCCGGCACGCCGGCAAAGAGATTTAGAGGAGACTTTGGAGACTCCACGGGGTTTTATTTATTAAAAATGCTATATATGCCAAAATTGTATTACATTGCATTTGTGCCCTGCCGAATCATTTGTGCCCTGCCGGGATCATACGGCTGAGTAGTACAGTTGCACGAGCATGAGGTTGCGGATGAGCGACAGCATTGTGAGGAACGAGGCCAGCCCGATCGGAATCACCGCGTACACCGCAATATGGAAGAGGTCGAGGGTCTTGCGGCTGCGCTTGCCGAGATCGCTGTTGATGAAGGTTTGTAGCGTATAGAGCGTGGTGAGGATCACGGAGATCAGAATCCAGATCTGCAAATCGATCATGTTCGTGGTGCCTCGGCTATGCCGGAAGTGAGTGAGTGTAGAGATCGCGAGGTAGTTGATGAGGACGCAGGTCACGACACGGAAGACGGCGCCGAGCTCGGAGTATGTGAACACCCAGCGCTTGATCATACCGCGCAGACCGAGCCACGTCATGTAGCCACTCACGCAGCACCAGATCGCGGGCAGCCATGTGTTGAGAGAGCACGCGGACACAGACTGCGTTGACGCCACGCACTTCCGGGCGTCGCACGCGTAGTCCAGTACGGCGAGCGCGCTGGGCGCACATGTCAGCGTACGCAAGCCAAATAGCACCCAGTAGACTCGCCGCCGTATCAGGCGGCGCTGGGCGTCGGCCCACCAGTCGGTTTCCGGCTTCTTCGCCATCCGATCCGCAGGCACAGGGTACGGACAAAACCACCGCCTGCATCAAGCCTACCATAACTACCGGCACGGCACCGACACTAATACGTATAAATAAGATAACGAGAGTATTAGAGTACCAGAATAATGTATCACTGAAGGCATATTACTAGCATTGATCTTGCACGACTACTCCCGCACTAGAACTACTAGCCCTGGTACCGATGATATCAGCACTGAGATGAAGCACTCAGATGAAGCACTCAGATGTGATGAAGCACTCAGATGATACACTGACGTTATATGATATGTACTTACTTCGTGGCCTTCGCGCCGTACTTCGACACGACCTTACCGTCCGGCACGGCGAACAGCACGGCCTTCTTACCCTTGGTGGCCGGCTGGTCGATGCGGTAGTAGCCCTTGCGCTCGAACTGCAGGATCGCGCCCTCAGGCAGGGCGGTAATGTTGGGGTCAGCGATGGCCTGGGTCGTGAAGATAGTCTCCGGCGTGAGGAAGTCCTCGAAGTTGTCGCCCTCCTCGAGCTTCTCCTTCGTGATGAGGTGGTCGAACGTCGTGAGCTCAACCTCGGCGAGGTCCGCCGTCTTCGCGAGCCACGTCACCTTGTGCTCAGTCTTCTTGAAGTCACCCTCGAGGTGCAGGTGCGCGTGCACGCCAAGCACCTGCTCGCCGTCGCGCTCGATGCGGTCGACCACGGCGTTGCCCCAGTCCATCAGCGTCAGCTCCTCGCCCTCCTTGAGGGTGCGAGCGTCCTCCTGGTCGATGATCAGCTCGTTCGACAGCCAGATCTGCTTCGTGCCCACGTCCGCGTTCTTCTTGTGGAGCGCGCGCTCCTCCTTGTGCGGCTTGATCGCGTCAGACAGCGTGAAGGGTGTCGGCTGCTCGACAGCCATGTAACGCGGCGCGACGGGGTCGATCACCTTCTTGTTCACGTTCCAGATCAACGACCAGTCGAGGTTCAGAATGTTGCGCGACGGGCCCTGCTGCAAGATGAACTGGCGAAGACCCTCGACGCTCATACCACGCCGACGCACGCCCTTGACGGTGGGGAAGCGTGGGTCGTCCCAGCCCGGCACGCGGCCGGAGTCGACGAACCACTGCAGCTTTCGCTTCGAGAGCAGCGTGCGCACGAAGTTCACGCGCGAAAAGTCCCAGATGTGCACAGTGCGCAGGCCCAGAGCGTTCAGCATCCACGCGTACTGCGCGTTGCGATCGCGGTACTCGTTCGTACGCAGCGCGTGCGTGACGCCCTCCTTGGCGTCCACGACGGGCGAGCAGAAGTCGTACGTAGGGTACATCTTCCACTTGTCGCCAGTGCGCACGTGCGGCGTCAGGTTGCAGCGGTAGATCACGGGGTCACGCATCGTCTTGTTGTTGTCGTCCACCGAGATCTTCGCACGCACGCAGTTCGCCAGACCCTCGGCACTGCCGGCCTTCATCTCGTCAAACACCCGCAGGTTCTCCTCAACGCTGCGGTCGCGACGCGCACTCGCAATGCCTTCGCCGCGCTGCTCGCGCATGGTCTCCTGCGGCGTGTCGTCGCAGTACGCCTTGCCGTCCTTGATCATCTGCACGGCCAGCGCATACATGTGATCAAAGTAGTCCGAGGAGTACGTGATCTGGTCAGGCTTGATGCCAAGCAGCGCGATGTCCTCCAGAATCGAGTCCGTGAACTCCTCCTTCTCCTTGCTCGGGTTGGTGTCGTCGAAACGCACAATCAGCTTGCCGTGGTACGCGCGCGCGAAGTACTCGTTCAGAATCGCGGCTTTGGCGTGTCCGATGTGCATGAATCCACTCGGCTCAGGCGGGAAACGGGTCACAACCTGGCCGTCCACGGCGTCCACCAGATCGATGTCGAACGACGCCTTCGACTCCTGCTTCTTGTTCGTCGCCACCTTGGCAGCATGGCGCGCCTCCTTCAGCTGCTCCTGAAGCGCCGCAACGCTACCGCCCAGCAGGGGGCTCTGGTCGCAGGTCTTGTACCAGCGCGCCAGGTTAATGTAGGTGCCGTTCTTGCACGAAGCGCCGACCACGCCGTTCGAGCGAAGCGCACCCCACAGAACCGCATCCGTAGCAGACGGCGCAACCGCCGTCTGGGCCGGTGTCGTGCTGAAGAACGAGCGGAAGTTCAGGTACTGCTCGATCGCCTCGAGATGGGGCACTATCTCCTTGAAGTTCTTGCCCTGGAGAGCTCCAAACGCCACGCTGAGCCACTTGGGATCGACTTCAAGCGCAGGGGCGCTAGATTCGAGCTTCGTCGCTTCTTTGTAAACGGCCTGAACCGCCTGAACCGCCTCTTCGCTGCTCAGGGGCTTGCCGTCGAGCGCGGCAGTCTTGCCAGCGGCAAATTCTTTCTCATCAACCACTCCGAAAGTGAACGGCGACTCTGCCAGCAAATGGTTGCTCAGCGACGCCAGACACAGGGCGGGATAGGCCACCACGGGGGCCTTTACAGCGATCTCAAGCTTGGGCATTGGTGTGAAAAATTGGGCTGCCCTACGTTGGCCCCAGATAACCAACCCCTCACCCTACCGCAACTCTCCGTACCCCTACCATCGAACGGCGCAAGCTGCCTGCCTGGCCAGATCGGACATGTTGAAAGTGAAAATTGGTGATCTCCACGTCGAACTCTTTCAAGATAAAGCACCGGTTGCCTGTAAATACTTGGCTCGGCAGGTTAGACGTGGCGACTGGGCCGGGGCAGACATCCTTGACTCCACCAAGGGCATAATCTCGGTCGGTTCAACGCCGATCCACGTCCTCAATGTGGCACGCACCGAGCCGTCGGTCCTTCGTAGACGCGGTCAGGTTGCATTCAGTAAGTATACAGACAGCGAGCTTATAATTGTGCGAGCCAACTCCGTGGAACTGGAGACCGGACCTGTGGTGGGTCGTCTGACGCAGGACTCGATGGACGATCTGGAAGTAGGAAATGCCATGTTTATGCAGAGTCATATGCATGACCAGCTGGAACAGCTGATTTATTTTGAAAATGAAGCGAGAACTGCGGGAGCATTCAAGGAAGACTTTGACGCTGATGTTCCTGCAGATCTCGCGGAGGATACTGACGAGGACAACATCCTAGATTACTATGATCCAAACAACGTCTTCAGAAGTTACTACCCCGAAGACGATGAAGACGATGACTTCGACGATAGCTTTGATGATGAAGATGTCGAAATTAGCAGTCACGTTGATGAGGAAGTCGTTTTCGATGACGATGAAGCTGACATTGAGGAGGAAAATAATTTGTAAATGAAAACTAAGTAAACGACTCTCTGTCTTTTGATAGGTCACTTCAGTCGTTGCATATATGTATATACATATATATGTATAGTTTCCTGTGTGTCTCAAGCACCCCCCTAATGGACCCAAGTCCCTGATATAACGTATACTGTACCATAGGTTGTTATTAAATGCTGAATTACATATCTGATGTCTCAGAGCCCCATTTCAACGTCTTCGGGGACAGATGCCGTCGTCTGCTGGCCACTGCTGCGCGAGCTGCGCAGGCTGCCACCACTGACGGCGTCGTCAACGACCTGTTTCGGGTCCGGCGGAGCAACCGCCGGCGTGTCGCCGTTGATCCACATGCTGTTGAGCTCGCGCTGACTCGATGCGAGGGCGTTTTGCGACTCATCGGGCGTCTGCGGGACCTCGTCGGCCCAGCCCTTGATGGCGGAGCTCGCCGGCTCGGCAGGATCGCGGCCGACGTCGCAGTGTGAGAAGCCCGCCGTGTCGCGCAGCCACTCGGAGTTAACGAGCGAGCCACAGTCGGCGCGCTTCGCCGGGTCGAGTGAGAGCAGCGGCAGTAGCAGATCGCAGAGCTGGCGCGCCTCGTCCGGCTGGAACTCGTATTTGCTCACAAACACGTCGTACAGCGGCCACACCTTCAAATTGTGGATATTCCGCAGCCGCCCGCGGCTGTCGAAAAACTGCGACGCAAAGGTACCTTGCTGTAGATGCGGCGGGAGCTGCCCAAGCAGCTCGATGATCTGGGCAACGTGGTCCTCGTCTTTCGAGTAAGTCGCACTGCTCTGCGGCTCAAACAAGTAGTCGCCGGTCAGTAGCTCAAAAATCATGCAAGCCACGCTCCAGCAATCGACGCCCGCGCCCCAGTTGGCGCCTACAAGCACCTCCGGCGCGCGGTACTGCCGCGTCTGGATGTCGTCCGTGTAGTGGTGCTCCACCGAGCACGCGCTGCCGAAGTCCGCGATCTTCACGGTGACGTGCTCCTCCTCGAGCGCCGTGTACCCGCCAGTCAAGCCTTTGCGCCGGCGGAGGTTCTCGTTGGGATCGCTCGTCAGCGCCGCCGACCAGGGCATAGCAGGGGTCGCCGGCGGTAAATCTCCATGATCCGCAAAGCATGACATGACCGACGTGCGCGGGCTCGTCACACGTGTGGCACCCACTGTGCGCGACGCACTCCGCGACCCGCTGCGCGCCGGCACTGGCGTCGGTGGCACGGTCAGGGCGGGACCCAGCCCGGGGAATGCGTGCTTCGCATCCGCCTCGGCGGCGCGCGGTGTGCTGGCAGACGAGCCACTCACTATCGTGCCGCCACTGTCCTGTGCGTCAGCCATTTCCACATCCGGCACCTCTGCAGGTGTGTCCGACGCCATCGCCGCTGCCTGCTCCGTCAATACCGATCTCACACTCTCTGCGATTGTGCTGGCTGCGCCAAAGGAACTGGACATAGGCTCCAGCGCCTCACGACCTTGTGGAGGAGCAGGTGAGCCATCTGCGGATGGAATAGCCGAGAGGTGGGCCATGTGACCGCTGCCCTTCTCGTCGCTGCGTATCGAGGTCAAGCCGTGGAACGGCAAGCGTCCGCCGTCGATCCCGGGCGACTTGGAGTTCGGGCCAGAGGAATTCGTCGACTCGGTGCTGACGGTCGCGGCACCGCCGTCGCCCATGCTCGTGCTGTCCGCGCTGCGGCTTCCGAACGTCGCGAACGAGTGGTCCGAATGAACGCTTCCCGCCACAGACGTCGGCCGACGCAGAGGCGACGGAAGCGGCTGCGAGCCCATAATCATCGCCTGCCGGTGGCGCTCGAGGCCGGACATGGATTGGACGCCGAGCGCCCCGGCGTTGGCGTCATTGCTCGATGTGCTTCCGTGCGATGATGCGCTGTGTGAGCCGCTGCTGCGCGACGCGTTGCTTCCAGGTGTGCTGAGCTTGCCGGAGTGTGCGCTGGAAGTGGTGCTGGGAGTGGCGCTGTGCATGCTAGCTGGGGCTCTGCGCGGATCAGCAGCAGTCGCGGTAGCAGTCGACGATGAGTGCTGCGTGTTGACTTGTAAGTCATTTTGCGCACTGCTGTTAGGTGGGCGGGCGTCCGGCATAGGGACCACATTGCCACCATTGTATGAATTATGCTCAAGCGCAATTCCTTCATCTTTTCCGTGGCTCTGCTGCTGCTGCTGCTGCTGCTGGCGCTGCTGCTGACCTTCCTGCTGCTGCTGGATAAACAGGTCTCGCTGCGAGGCTTTGCTAGTGCTCTCTGATGGTGCATACTGGCCGGATGTGGAGTGTGTGTCCCATCCCTCTAGCTCACGCAGCTGCTGCTCCATCTCTTCCAACACACCACCGACGTCTTGGATGCGGATCAAAACATTTTCGGGTTTGATATCGGTATGGATGATGCCGCACTTACGGTGCGTGTAGTCAAGTGCTAGCAGAACCTGCATTGCAATTTGCTTCACGAGAATAGGGGGGATACCTTTATGGTGGTACCGCTTCATTAAACTCAACAGATTCTCACCCAGCACCTCGAACACCATGCACACGTGCGCACCGTTGGGGCCGACGTGCATGAACTGGTCGTGCAGCCTCACGACATACTCTCGACCAGGATGATTCGGATCTGACAGGTTGATGCGCTTCAGCAGTTTAACCTCGTCGATTGCCGTCTCAGTGTAGTTTTGTGCTGCGCGGACGACCTTCAGAGCCACGTACGTGTCGTCTTGCTCGCGGTCGCGTGCCAGCCACACTGTACTGAAGTAGCCCCAGCCAAGCTTGCGGATAATCAAGTAGCGCCCATTCTTAAACGTTTCTCCGATATTGCAGGGGTGGTAGCCACCTTCTTTGTAGTCATCCAGGTCCTCTTCATCGCCACCTTGCGTCGTCATGTTCGCCATGTAATCTGCGTACTCCACGCCGTCGACACCATCGTTGATATCGTGCGAATAGTACACACCGGAGACACCGTGAGAGCCCTGGCTATCTTTCGACTTCCCGTTCGAGGAGCCGTCCGACCGCGATATTTGCGTTGGATGTGACAATGCCGGCTGTGATGATTCCGGCTGTGACGACGACGCATTATCGTGCGAGAAAGAGTGGTGGCGCGCCGATGCATTCGCAAACTGCTGTGTAGCCTCTTCACCGGCGGCTTTGGCCGCTTCTGGGTGCCGTTCTATCGCCTCCGCCGCGGCGTCAGCAGAGGTCGCGTTACTAGGCGCGGAGCTCTTTTTTGAGGACGAGTTGTCGGTTGGGGAACTGGATGATGGAGGAGTTGGTGCCGCAGCGCGGTGCTGGCTCGGGACCGGGCTCACGTTGCTGGGGCTCGCCAGGCTGGGGCTCGTGTGGCCCGACGAAGGTGAGTGCCTTGGTCCAGCTGACGTAGCAGAGCCGCCTTCAAGACGATGAGATGGTGGTGCCATGTTTGAGTAATCTGCCAAGCTGGCTGTGTCGATTTCACTAGCTTCCACCGAGCTGGCCGACTCCGCAATACTCCCTGTGTCGGCAGGACTTGCGGCGTAGCTACGGCTATTGGTCACGAGATCGGCCAGCTTAGTTGGATGGTTAGATAAAGATCCCAATCCTTGTGAGTCAGGAAATGATGAGGCATAAGTTTGGTTGTCTGACGCTGGCAGTGATATTTCGGTCTCGGAGGGATATGCGTTGGGGGCTCTCATGAGCACCAAGTCGGATTTATGTGGATCACCCCTGACTTTGAGTTCGTCGCGTTTACACCTCTTCAAACAAGTTCGGTCCGGTGTGGGTGTAAGTGTGTTGGTTTCGCCTTCCGCTGAGCTCCCCAGAATCGAGGAGTAGGAGAAGACCAGCTTTGTGGGGCTGATCGAGCTGATTGAAAGAGATTTCGCACCGTTCAGGACGGGCAGCGGTGTCTTTAGTTGTGCTTCTTAGCTGGTGAAGCCGTTCTGAGGTCACTATGGGGTAGAGGCGTTTCTGACTGAAGATCAATTGCTATCAATTAGTGCCAGTCCAAACCGCCATGCGATAAAGTGTCCTTAGAGAGAAATGTACACCACCAACTTTTTAAAAGTGATGGATTAACGCTCACTCTTGAACTCAGTAATTGAATGCAAGAGGGAGCGTGAAGGTGTGTCGCGGCGAGGGGTCTGGATTCCTCTTTTGGGGCGTCGACAAGGGGCAATGCGCAATAGTAAGGCGATTATTATCTCTGCAGCACTAAATGATAACGAGATCGCCCGTTCAGGTATGTAACTGGGACTACCAGAGTTCCAGTTGATGGAAATTAGGATGGAGATTTGAGCTCGTAACTGCACTCGGTTCTGTATATGTGGCTCGCACTATTTGCCCGCTGCTGCCCTTATGAGAGAGCATGTGCGTCACAAGTGCCTCTGTACATTTAACCCTCACCCTGCGTTTGATTATGTCACGGAGTTTGCGCAGGCTTGTGTGAGGCGACGGTCAGCTTTCAGGCACGATCGGGGCTATGGTCAGGAACCCAGAAGCAATCCTGGTCAATTTAAGCGAAACTAGGCGCTGAATATGGTTCCTTCTTCTCATCACCGATCGTACTAGCTCGTTATGCTTTACTTCGACATTCCCCACCATCGCCGAATAATAGCTTGATGCCCGGTCAAATATGCAGCTGCTTATGGCACTGAACCCTGTCATCCGTCCGCAAAACCGAATACTCGTCAGGTGACACGCCAGATCGCCTAGCACCCCTCATTTCCCGTTCCTGGATATGGTATGCACCTCACATTGTTCTGAGCGATACAGATGCGAAACCACTTCAATTATGATCAACAACCAAATTTAGTTAACATATATTATACGTATGATGTCAATGAATACCGGATTCTAGCTCCCTCTAGTGCGACCAACTTTCATCTATGCATTGCGGGCAACCCTCTGTCATCACTATAAATAGAATGCTATCTCGTTAGGAGTGGCTAAATAGCGACTGCTGAAGCAACCCCATGCATTTAATGAATATTTATTATGATGTCCGTGAACGATGACCGTGGCTACTTCGGTTTCGTTTATCAGCCGACATCGACGTTATGTCCAACAGCTATATCGACTGCAGCTCATAAAGTGAGCCGCAGCAACCTCCTGCGTGGTGCGATCGTGACCCTCTGTCGCAGCATTGCAATAACCACCTCGCGCAGCCGGTGACTCTCAGCCGCGTGAGGCGCCTCAAGCAGGGTTTACCCGTCAAGCCAGCCCTGAGGCAAGCCCTAAGTGTAGGGCCACTAGGTTACTCAGGGGGTGACAGTCGGGTTTAACTTAACCCGGGCTAGGTTCTTGTAGACCCAGATCTCCATCCTCTTAGGTTAGGTCAAACGACAGTGGAGATAATATCCCGGAGCAACTTCACAATGGGTACATGGCCCATGTAGGTTGAAGCTGTCATACTCCTATCTTAAGTTATGCATTAGTTGTCTGAAGCATTCAGCTTAAGTAGCCAGCCAACATTTGGCCTCACTTGAGCAAAGTCACCATGTGACTAACGCCTGACTAACTCCACAATCTCCGACCAGCGCTCCGCGTAGCCGCAGATTACTCTCCAACACGCAGAACAAGGTGATATGCCCCTAATACACTGCTATTAGTCAGCGCGGTGGGTCAAAAGGTGAGGGCTTCCGTATGCAGCCGCGCTGGTTCCATGCCTTACCCATTACACGTTTAGTTATGTAATACTGCATATCACATAGCATAATGGTCACAACACCTCTAAATCTCCCGCATTAGGGTTGCTTCTATGGGGGCACCTTAGTGTTGCCCACGTAGTGTCACCCCGCGTGAGTGGTAACTTTACCCGGAATAATTTGATCACCTGCTAAATGATGCTTGGAAGGTCGTGAAACGCCCGACCCTGCATTAAAGGAATAGTATGCTCTGCGGCCGGAAAGGCTTCTGAGTTCCTGTAATAGTATTCGCAATGAGCGCGTTGTTCGATATGCCGATAAGCGACTCCAATCGAAATGTAAGCTATAGTCAAGCACATTGTACTTACACCTGACTTAGGAATGAAAGAAAAAAAGGATTATTGATTCTTTGTATAATGTTGAAATTTGGTGGTTGTCGGGTTCGACCAAGACCGCTTATACCATACTTATCGCAACAGCTGGCAAATGACGTCTCGCGCTAGTCGCCTGGGCTTTAAATGAGAGGGGCTGAATTATGTAAATAAATGATCCGACCCGTCTGGAAATCTTGGATAGCTTCACCAAGCGTAGCCATGATAATCCGAACTTAGCGAGAACCTCCAGCCGGCGGCTTGACGCCTGTCTCTTGTCTGTCAAGGTACCCTAGCTTGAAGACCACTTGACTATGGTCACCTTTGCCTTCGCCGCCATAGCTCCCAACTGGCTATGCCCTAGCGCACCACAGCCGGTAGCGAAGACCACCGCCACAGGCAACAAGTGACCTACGTATAACTATTCAAAACCCCACATTGGTACCAGAAAATGTCGTTGCAGCAACTGTCTGGCGACTTCCTCGGTGCTTTTGAGCGTCAAGACTATAATCACGCTGCTAGTATGATCCCCAAAATCAAGCTGGAGTACGCAAAGCTGGGCTTGCTCACGCCAAGTAACAAGTTCGGGGCCCCGGACCTCCAGGCTGCTCGACAGCTTTTAGAAATGGTAGTGGTTGTGAGCATACACGCTGGGGCCACTCAAGAAGAAGTTGAGCGCCTGCTGTTGCAGCTCCGCCCCTTCTACGATTCAAGTCTAAACATACCTAAAAGTGAGCAGGAGAGCAAAATGACTGCGCTGTATTTACTTTTGTGCCTGACCAACGACCGCATCTCGGAGTTCCACATCGAGTTGGAAAACTTCGATAATCCCGAAACCGATAAGTACCTTTCCTACCCTGTGAGATTGGAGCGCTGGTTGATGGAGGGTGCATATGACAAGGCGTGGAAGGCTGTTACAGATAGCTCCCAGTTTCCGGCACCCGAGTTCCTGTTATTGATGAAGTCAAGTGACAACTATCTCGAGTCTACGATTCGCAACGAAATTTCCCTTTGTGTGGAGTCTGCTTACAGCACTCTCCCTGTGGCTAGCGCGAAGCATTTGCTATACTTGAAAAGTGATGCAGATTTAGAGAGATTTGTGGCAGATCGCCGTGAACGTGGATGGGAACTCAATCAGCAGCGTGTGGCATTCTCGAAGCCAGCTGAACCTGAGCCCAAGATTGAGGTTGAGGAGATGAAGGAAGAAGAGGTCTTGATTGAGCGCATGCTCGGCTATGCAGCTAAGATTGATGTTATCATCTAAGCGTCGACCGAACGTCAATGAAACCAAAATAGCATATGTGAGAAATTGTAGATATATTCACAGGTATATAACTCACCTTTACCTGACTGACCTCTTTACTTGTTCGTGGACATTCATCTAGGTACTCTTTGTGTTCTTTTGTTGTTAATAAATATAGATACAGCAGCTAACTACGTTTGCTCCATGACACCTGTTGCAGTTCTGATGTCTCCATTCTTGGGCTCATCGAAGGTCGATCGACTCATTCGAGAAGCATATTCGCTAAAAACGCACTCCCCAACACAGCTATCTTCACTTTGGGAGATTCTGCCATCAAGATAGTAATGTAGCCCAGTTTCGGAAGGTACATCTTCACGACGCCGCTTGAGATGTCCAGGTCTCGATCCAGGTATTGCTTTCTGTCATAAAGAGAAAGATCATTAAGTGCATTGTTGTCACCTTTGGTGAGAATCAGCTGCTTGGAGTCGCTGTGGTGATCGTTCATGACACGGTGAACAATTGGAATCGCGTGTCTAGCGGTGTCATACACAACCACATCGCCCACATTGACACGATCCTGGGTATTCCACAGAAACAGGATATCTCCACGCTGGAACGCAGGCTCCATGGATCCCGAGAGTACCACCACAGCGGGTGCAGCTGAGTTCGATACTACAGCCAGCATACGGTAAATCATGTAACTCGAAATGAACATCATGAGCATACGATGAACACTTGCCAGCGTTTTCCGCAGTACCCGCGGATTCAGTTGATTTCCAATATCAAGCATATTCACTCTTTCGCAATAGTCACAGAGATGCGTACAAGCAGGATTTCAACAACGTGTGTGCGTGGTAGAGGCTGTCAACGTATCTGATTAACCCTAGACCACCCCCGGGCTTACCTGCACGCGACCTGGAACGAAGTGACAATGGCTTTGATACCAGTCTAAAGAATAATGGAATTGAATAAGGTATACGTATATATTAGTAGCACTATGTGGCACGATATGTGGCTTATTCGTGGCCATTGTGTCGTGCCGGTTTCTTTCACCTGATTTGCTACCCCAGTTAGCTTTACATCTAAGTGCGAATCTTAAATCTTCGATTACAACGGAAATCACATCGCTTGTTTGTGCCGAGTACTTCAAGTCACTAGCGTTAGCTTCTCGCTTAATCTAATCATACCTTGAGTCATGGTATTCTACCCACCTGAACTACCTGTTGTGTTTCAGTCATATATTCTTTCTTTTGATATATCAACTCATTTAATTATCTGTTGTCCCCCTCTATGATATTGCGCGATGCAATCGAAATGTCCTATCCGCACCCGCTATGTTTGTTATGTTGTCCAACAGGATTAAGTGCCGCGCGACCCTTGCCGCGGGGTCCACCAAACCCGAGCTCATATTCTCAAACCACGTCAGGGCACCTTTGAAGGACTGCACACGTTCCACCGGCTATCTATATCGCCCACGCATCATCGCCCTCGTACCCAGGCCCCACACATATTGGAGATCCACCCCCATCCACAACTCTCGAATCATCTAGATCTTGTGACAATTTAGTCCATTGGTAATAAGATGACGATCCGTCTGCGTATTAAGCACGCTTCAAAATCTTACGATGTGGCTGTCGAGCCGCAGCAAAATGGCCTCGATCTAAAGGAACAGCTCGCAGCTCTCACTGGAATTCCGGTGGCGAGACAAAAGGTGCTCGTGAAGGGGCGTCAGCTCGAAGACAGCGTCGAACTCTCGAGCACAAAACTGAAGAGCGGCCAAACGCTCATGATGCTCGGTACGATGCCTCACCCTGGTTCGGAAACCACCGCCACTGCTGCTTCCGCCGCCCCTGGTGGTGCCGACGAAGGCAGTGATGACAGTGATGACGAGTTCCGCCAGCCCCTCGGTATTCAGAACGTGGGCAATACATGTTACCTCAATGCCACACTCGAAGCACTTCACATGATTCCCGAGTTAAACTCGGCTCTCGCTAACTATAAGGGTCCCAATCCACTCTTGGTGCAATGGGCTCGCCTGAATGGAGAGTTTGGTCACAGTGCCACTCTTGACACGGATGCCATAGCGCCTCATATGTTTCTTACGCATCTGCGTAGCCGTTTCCCTCAGTTCGGGGAGATGAGCCCCGAGGGTATCCCCAAGCAACAAGACGCCGAAGAGCTTTGGACTCATCTAGTGACTGAGCTCCAGTCGAACTCTGACACGCAAGATGTTGCTTCAGTTTTCGATGGTAAGTTCCTAACCGTTTCCGAGCGCGATATGGATACTGAAGGTGGTGATGGCACCCCCACGGCCCCGGTGCTGGAAGATTTTACAAAGCTGATGTGCCACATCAATGTTGAGACGAACTTCCTTAAGGAAGGCCTTCGCGCGAGCTTGATAGACGAGATAGACTTGGGCAACAACGGAACTATGAAGGCCACAAAGCGCATAGCGAAGTTACCGAAGTATCTGACGGTTCAATTCGTACGTTTCTTCTGGCGTAGAGATACTGGCAAAAATTCAAAAATCCTACGTAAGGTTTCGTTCCCGCTCAATCTTGATGTTGCGGACCTTTGCACGGATGATTTGCAAGCGCGCATGGCGCCTTCGCGCGAAGCCTACCGTGCACTCGAAGGTGCGATTGAGGAGCAGAAACGTGCCGCGCGACGCGCACGTTTCCAAAAGCTTGACGCTGTGCCGCAGGAGCCCGCCGATACCGGTGCCGGTCCCAACGCAGCTGCCGCCGCTGCCAACGATGAAGCAATGCAGGATGTGGTGTCCAGTGGTGCCGTGGCTGGTAATGATGTAGCTCAGCGTCAGGCAGCGGCTGATGCTGAAGCGCGTGCAGAGCTCACTGAGAAACAACGGATCGAGGATCTCAAGGTGGCATTTCGGAACAGTATTGATCCTAATCTGGCCGCTGACCCGAGTGGCTCTCCTCATGGCTTGTATGAGCTGCAGGCTATCGTCACACATCAAGGTATGTCCGCTGACTCGGGTCACTATCAATGTTTTACTCGCAACCCGGATAAACCTACCTCTTGGTGGCGCTTCAACGATGACCGCGTGTCCGAGGTAGACGACAACCGTATCGCTCAGCTGGCTGGTGGCGGTGCTTCGGATTCGGCCCTCATCTTGCTCTACAAGTCCGCAGATGTCTGAACATGAAGTTTCATATGTACTCGCTTAAAATGTATTGGTGGTATTAATATCCCTTCGAGTGCTCGGGTGAGTCTTTTTCTGTCTCAGTTTGGTTGTGTTGTTCGCTATATATCTTAATTGGTCTTTGTTGCTGTGGTTATTCGTTGTTTGCTGTTCTTTTTCAATCGAAGTTGTATAAATGTACATCTCTTTTAAGTGCACACCCTAATTACCGCGCATAGTAATCGGAACCAGGATCACCTAGATAAAAGTTACACATATCTTCAATCTATTTATATCGAAGGTTTGGCCCAGAACCATTAGCAGCAGAGGGTCTATCATTTTATTGAACTGATTGCATAACACAGGTGCATCAGCTCGAGAGCTCGTCCTCCACACGACTAAGCTCCTTTTGGAAGTCCGCAAAGGCCTTGCGGCAGTCTAACGGACGACTCTTCTGCTTCACCAAACACTCAACCAGAGTTTCGCGAGCTTTGCTACTCTCGGCGTCAAGTCGTCCACGGAGAGGGCGGCTGCTCAAATCCTTGTGCAAGGCCTGCACCTGCTTGCGCAAGTCCGCACTGCTGGGACCGTCACCAGTGCCGACCAAATTTTCGCCCGCGAGGTCACCACCACGAGCTAGCTGCTGTTTGTACTGACTATCGAAGTTGGCAAGTCTCTCCTGTTCCAGATCATATAGCCGTTGCGCTACCTGTTTCTGTATGTACTTCTCAGTATAAAGGCGGCGCACAACATCCGTCTCCGGCGTTGACTCAAGATCATGACGGAGGGAGGGATCAACTTTGACGTCGACCGCCTCAAAAACCTTGCTGGGTCGCGACGAACTCTGGCCCATCTTCGGTTCGAATGATCTGGGGAACTGCTGGGACACCGATGTGGTTGGTTGCCGGTGCAATCATAGGGCAAGGAGGTATCCCCGATCGGAAAGCCCACCACCACTTCGCACAGGCCCTAAGAGGGTGTGTTGCAAATGGCGGTAATCAGCAGACACCGGCGTGCTTGAAGGCCTAAAACAAGGTCAGAAACCGAGGAATTCAACAAAGAGCAGTATATTATACAAGGTTTAGCAGCTATATCACATTCACATAGCCAGTCTATTCACAGCACCAAAGAAACATGGTTATTCTTTTTCTCCCCGTGTACACAATTATCAAAATTGTATTCCTTCGAGCGGATCACGACCAGACTCCAAACTTTCAAATAGTCTAAAACGGTTCCTCAGCCATAAAATATAAGTATAGCCTTGTACGAGTACATCATCTAGATCGTCTCGTTTCCCCTGGATGTCCTGTACCGTGTGAAACGTGACAGGGGATTCGCGCAGATCAGAAAGCCACTTCTTTACAACCACCCTTCTTTTCCCTTTGGCAATAAGGTATCGCCGCCGCTCCAACGACCATTCATCCGTGTCAGATGATGTGTGTGCATGCTCCAATGGAATCAACTGCGTATCCCAAAAGGACGCGACACTCTTGGGATATAAAGACTCGAGTACAGTCGTACGCTGCTGAGATCGTAAGACGGCGAATAGTATACCCTCTACCAGATTCAAATGCGCAAAAACACGCAAAAGATACCAGGAGGATGATGCTCTTTTCGCAGAGCTTTGTTTTTCGATTACTACAGCGCCAAGATCCAGCGTTTCAGCTCTCAATTCATCAACGAATTTGACAACCTTGTCCGAAATTTCAAGACTGGTAGGTGTTTTGGATAGCATAAGAGAGTGAAGCGACCATCGTTTCACTAAGGGCCTATCCATCAGATCGGAGACCTCTAGTTCAGCAAGGGCTAGATTTTTCAATCCCGGGTCTATTGAAATCAGGCGAAATGGTCTCCTATAGAGTTCTGAGGACCTCTCCAGCGCAGCTATTATATGGTCTGCCCGAGTGGCCTTAGTAGTACCACCAACCACTCCGCATGCTTTACCAAGAGACATAAGATCTGTACGCTTTAACGCGTTTAGTGCCGCTGAAAACCTCTCGTGCATCTGGCGGGGGAAAGGAGGTGGTTACGCGCGTTCTTCACGAGCCAGAATGAAACTGTCTAGCAATTCAGGCGGTAGATGTGTACTCTTCCTCGCTCTAATATCTAAATTCGCTAAACTTGGGTAACTTCCCGTAAATAGCTTCAAGTGCGGGGGGCTATACCGCAGACTGGCCCACTGAGCCCCAAGTAAGTCATTAACCCTGATTAGGGCAAGCCTTGGAGAAGTGGCTCGGTGCCTGGCTGCGTGAGGACCCCGAAAGGGAAATCGCGGATCACATGAAATGCATAAACCTTTTCCTTCATTCATTGCTGCAGCGTCGCATGCCGAATTCCGCTTGATGAAGCGGAGTGGAATTGGCGAGGAGCGATCACAGGAGGCATAAATTACCCTGCAATCATAGATAGTGGCTCTTGAGCCAACGTAGGCAATCGCAATTGAAAGACAAGAACCGGACTGTGGTCAAATGATACTCGTCTCAGGTATATAAGCTTCAAACGTTTGTGGGGATTTGAAGGGTAAGAGTTTACAGTGGAACATATAGCCTCACGAAGCCTAAGCTGAAGGTTCATGCCCTGAGCGGTTACGGGTGGTCTCACTGACCGCTCTGGTTCTTCAGTTGGTTTATTGGTGACGAACCAAATCAACCAGGAGTGTACTGCAATTAATTACTGGAAGCATTGAAGCTCACCCGAGAACGGTTGAATGATACTCTGTGACATAAACAATAAACAAAGGAATGAACGAGCCATTTTCGAACGTCAGCTACGAATGGAGAGTGAATCAAGCCTCTCTCATGCCAATCAAACAAATCGGTAAGTCACAAGTGAAGGAGGCTAACTATTCTAGTACGACGCTTCATGCGTCAACGACTCCGCCTTCCACACCTCAGGCGGAAGAGCAGAAGCTGTGTAAGCCGATCATCACTAAGCTGGTCGCACAGCCTAAATCAACCTCAAATAAGCTGGTAAAGGTGACGAAAAAGAAAAAATCATTAAAACCAGCACCAAAATTGATACAGTATCAAGGGAACGATATGGCCGTAGGTCGACAACTAGGAACTGGCGGTTTCTCGCATTGCCACATGGTTACGACCGCTTCTGGTAAAGTATTCGCCGCAAAGTTCATCACCAAAGATAGAACTGTGAACTATAGGCGTGAAGTGGAGATTCATCGTGATCTCGAGCACGCGAACATAGTACGGTTCAGATACCTTGCACAGACCGAAGATCATGTTGTCCTAGTACTTGATTACTGCCCAAATTTGACGCTTCTTGATATGGTCACAAAATATGGGAGGTTGACAGAGTATACTGCTCGTGAGATGATGAGTGACATCATACAGGCAGTGGTGTATCTTCATTCCAAGCTTATACATCATGGTGACTTGAAGTTGAGTAACATTCTGCTAGATGCTCAAATGCGACCCAAAGTAGCTGATTTTGGCTTTGCAAAAAAGCTGGAGTCGCCTACCGCACAACGAACATCATTTTGTGGTACTGTGAGCTTCATGGCACCAGAGGTTTTGAGAAAGCCTTGTATATTCGGATTCCCCGCGGATATATGGGCACTTGGTGCAATACTGTATAATCTTGTTTATGGGTTCACACCTTTTGATGCCAGCGAAGCAAAAAAGGTCATTTCGCGTATTAAAGCCCATGACCTTAAGTTCCCTCCATTGAGGCCTTCATTGAGCCTTGAGTGCTTAGGAACGATAAGCCTCATGTTGGATCGAGATCCAGAGAGCCGGCCCTTGGCTCAGGATTTGTGCTGCAGCCCCCTAACTATCGGCCCCAATGAAAGCAGTACTCTAGCAGATCCACCCCCTGCACCTCAGATTGCAGTATCGCGGACTACAAGACTCAAGTGGAGACTCAGATCATGGTCTGAATCTCTCAGAAGAAGAATCATTAAAGTCCAACGCTGGCCCAAAAGGTTTCGCAAGTGAGTGGTACTACAGGACATCACTGCACTACCAATAATTAATCAAGTAATGCAATAATCTAGATCTTTTCATTTTGTAATCTATGGACTCTGTTCCTGTTTCGAACCACGTCGTCAAGTAATAACAACGTATTCTGCTCAAGTCAAATTGCCAAATTAAGATAGTCGCCAATTTATTGAAATATTCATTCTTTCGCTCTTATCGAGATAGCTATGCATTTTACTAACTCATCATTATTGAACGCGAATGTATTTCCTAGTATATTATTTCTTAATGTTTTTTTAGTATGCCGAATGACGTTATTACGGGGGAACGGACGCGCTATGACGCGCGCACCTCCTCACTTAGCGATCCGCCCTGCACATTTTGTTGGCGTATCAGGCAGTAGCAGCAGTGTAGCAGTCGGGGAATGACGGCTATCCGCCCACCAATTTGCGTCTCGCTGACTGTCGCTACCCTCTAAATGCGCGCGAACAACACCACCGCGCTTCTCGGCGTGTGTCGGCACGCAGGTCTATTGTTTCTCGTTCACCCATTCCCACTCCCCTCATCGCGAAACTCCCAACTATAAGGCAAAGCCTTAAGGCCGGACTCAGCGTTGGGAGGAGCACAGCGTGTGTCGAACTACCCTGTCGCGCAGCCCTTACGCACGTTCCGCACAGTACCACAACCACCAGGCTAGCAAGAAAAAACTCCCTCCCGCGTCGTCGCAGCTTGAGACTGCTTGTCCACATCGCGCCACCCTCCGGGCCAGGACACCCACCTTTCGCATATCTTCTCCCCTCATTGAGGTGACGTGTGATGGACCTGCCCCCTCCCGCGACTGCTCTGGGCCGACCGCAGGCCGATGGGCCCGGAAATTCTGCGGCATCGGATAGCCAACAGATAGATACTGAGGCACTAACACAGCCAGGATCTACTGATAAGGCACCAATGGACCATGAAAACCACACTGCCCAAGACTTAAGTCATCCGGAACAGTTGGCAGAGCACACTCTGGTTCTTCAACAACTCCAGACCCAGCAGCCTTCTTCATCACTTTTTTTGAATGATCTGGGTAGCCCCAATTCTCCTAGCATCGCCCCGGGTGTGTCTGTGACTACGAACACATCACCCGTTTCGAGCCTCACGTCGCCAACACTGATGCACTCCGTATCACGGAACGTCTCATTTGCCAGTGATAGTGCAGAATCCTCCGCCTATCGTGAACATAACCCACCGGCAGTATTGCGGCGCCAAGAGGCCGCGCGACGTGACAATTCACCGGCAATGGATATACCAGGACGTCAAAATAGCATGATTCCACGCGACAAGGAACAGTTGACTCGAATGTATGACATTGAGTATCTTCCAACGGCTGTGAATGCTTCAGCCAACAGCAACGCCGCTGCCGCCGCTGCCACCGGAGCTGCAGGACCGCAGGGATCTCAGGGCTCTTCAACAGGTGGAAACCACAGTCCTGTCCCATCTAGCCGTAGCAGCTCACTGGCGAGCAACCCAGGAAGTGCGAGTGGTCGCCCCAGTTTCAATCACTACCGCCCGCCAAATCAGCAGAGTACTTTCAACTCGCCCCGATATGCTGGGTTTTCATTGAACACCGGTCACCCGGCCGCCTTCCCTGGGATGGTAAGCCCCACGAGCTCCACACCATCACCAACCACCGTGGAACCCCACAAAGTTCTATTTCCAGTTGAAGAGACTACCTCTGGCGACAGTAATGGTCAAGACCGAGGGAAGGAAATGCCCGTACGTCTCAACGAGAATGAGAAATCTCCTACTGCCGCGCCTACGGCTTTGGAGCCCAGCTCCTCCAAATCGGATTCATTTGCAATAGAGCCCTCTGGCACTACTGCTGCAACGGGAGCAGGATCCACGGTGAACGCGATTCCAAGTACTTCTTCTGGAAAGGGTGAAGCACGGCGCGCCGAGCGGAGAAGCGAGTCGAGTGATCGAGCATCGGATAGAGCCGTTGCTGCACCCGGTCCTGATGAGAATCGCAGCGACGAGGTGCATATCCTCGTTGCTGTCACTGGATCCGTGGCAACAATCAAGCTGCCTCAGATCGTACATAAGCTCAAGCAGCTTTACCGTGAAAAGGCAGTAATTCAGGTTGTCGTGACTAAAGCTTCAACTACATTCTTTGACCTTCAGGATTTACCGCGTGGTATCAAAGTGTGGTACGATTCTGACGAATGGCGCTCTCGGGAAGCTTCTGTTTCAGGTCACGTAGGTTCATCGATTGCAAGCCCTGGTTCTAACACAGGCCCTAGTACAAATTCAGATCAACAGCTGCATATCCGCCTACGTAGGTGGGCTGATATTCTACTGGTTGCACCCTGCTCTGCCAATACGCTCGCCAAATTGACGTATGGAATTTGTGATAACCTCCTGACATCTATATTCCGCGTCTGGAACCCCGAAGTCCCTATTCTGCTTGCACCTGCGATGAATACGCATATGTATACGAACCCGGTCACCAAAAGGCACTTCGACATCATCAGGGAAAGCTTCCCTTTTGTTGAAATCTTAAAACCAGTGGAGAAAGTCTTGGTTTGTGGCGATATTGGTATGGGTGGAATGCGAGAATGGAATGATATTGTGCAGGTACTGGTGAAAAGAATAGACGTGAACTTGGAGAGTGATACAGACGATGACGAAGAAGACGAAGTCTGACAACGGTTTGAAGGGAGAGTTGTGTCCCCACCGTTTGCATGAAGACTGTAAAGACCCGCATAAGTTTACACTGAGTAGGAGAGGCACGCGCCGGCCGCCGGCACTTCAATAATATGCCTTCCATACCATAATCGCCTATTAAAGATTTTATTAACTCTTAACTTAACTGATTTCGTATTTTAATAACACATGAGCAGGAATAAATTAGTAACCCATATATTGGCGTTTCTTTAGCACTTCGATGTGGACAGAGGGCATCCATGGATCAACATCCGGAGCGCTCTAGCCCTTGTAATTTATTGCGGCAGTGTCCTAACGCGTGAGGGACAATATAACGCGGATCAGCTTCCTCGGGACTGCTAACCGTATAGAGTATCCACTACCCCCGATGATTGGCCAGCATAGGGCACACCCGTGCACCACTACCCCTTTCGGGCACCCAAAACTCACCACATCTTCACGAAAAAATGCTGAGACAGATGCAACAAGCCCGTGCGCTGAGCCAGCTGGCTAAGCTCTCCGCGAGCCGTGGTCCTTCTGGCGCCGCTGCTGCCGTCTTTGGTGCTCGCCGCTTCATGGCCACTCAGCCTGACCCTCGCTCGAAGGCCGAGAGTATCATCGACGCCCTTCCCGGCCACTCGGCGCTTTCGAAGTCCGGAATCCTTGCGACTGGCTTCGCTGGTGCCACTTTCGCTATCGCGAACTCTCTTTATATCGTCAACCCGGAGACTGTGTTGTTCTCGACTTTCGCTGTGCTCATGGTGATCTTTTCTAAGACCGTTGCTCCTGGCTACAAGGAGTGGGCTTCTGGTCACATCAATCAGATCACCACTCAGTTGAACTCTGCGCGTAAGGAGCATGTTGCTGCTGTTCAGGACCGCATCGACAGTGTGAACCAGCTCTCGGAGGTGGTCCCTACCACGAAGTCGCTCTTCGCCGTTTCCAAGGAGACCGTCGAGCTTGAGGCTAAGTCTTTTGAGCTCAAGCAGAAGGTCGACCTTGCCGCTCGTGCTAAGGAGGTTCTTGACTCGTGGGTTCGTTACGAGGCTGGTGTCCGTCAGCGTGAGCAGGCCGACCTCGCTGCTAGCGTTGTCGCTAAGGTCGAGAAGACTCTCGAGGACCCCAAGATTCAGGACCAGATTCTCAAGCAGGCTGTGGCTGACGTTGAGAAGCTCTTCAAGAGCGCTTAAGCGTATTGAATGACCTAAACTCTTAAAAATATAAGCCTATGAAGAAATCTATCTGCCTTTAACTATTTAGAGTGAAATTCAAAAATGGATCACTAGCGAGGATTGGCGCAAGTCAGAGTATATCTGATCTACTTTGTGACTACGATTTATCAGTAAACACGTCTGAAGCCATACGGATGGAAGCAGCGTAGAAGAAGTATAAACTTGCGTAAATTAACAATCCCCGTGTTAGAAGAATAAAAAGAAGGCTTCTTGAAGCAATAAATATGAGGTCGAAAACAAATAAAAGCTTGTTTGCTTGGAGCATCATCGCTACTGGCTTTCAGCGAGTGGCCATCGAATATCATTGAGCGCTGCATTCGCAAATACACTTTCGAGACATTGTATATAGAATAATTACCGTATTCTTTCTCGTCATCGTGATTGCATGCGGCGCAGCGCGGCCGAGATCGCATCCAGTTGGCCAGCCAATTGTGCGACGGGCTTTGCGTACTTTTGCAGCTCAAGAATAGGCTGAACCGTAACTGCTAACTTCGAATAACGACGCTGAATCTTCGATGTCGCGGCTCGTATGTCGCTGAGATCCTCCGGCCGGGGACCAGCCCGGGGGAGTTTCATGCGTCGCCTAAGTAACCCTTGCACCAGGATAATAATGATGGAATCGCACAAACCTCGGGTTCGACCGAGCGCGAACAACAGTACTTCAACAGGATAAATGTAGTTAGTCTATAATTTGAATTATAAAGCTCAATAGTATTAAAGCTTCGATACGAAGAAACAACCTTAGTTGTAAGGAGCCTTGACGAGGCGGCGGTACTCCGGCAACCACATCTGAGACTTGACCCACTCGTGAACCTCGTCAAAGGTGTCCGGAACCTTGATCAGCTCATCACTGGCATAACTCTCGTAGGTCTCAATAGTCGCGGTACCCTCAGCCTTAGACTGCATGACTACGGCGGTGGCGATGCGGGCGGAGATGTCGCGAATGTCCTCAATCTTAGGTAGCAACGGGGCCTCAGGATTGCGCAGAACCGGAGACTGCGCAGCAAGCTCCTCGACGGCAGCAGCGATCTGCTCTTTCGTGATCTTTGAAGCACGGGCAAGCACCGCACCAAGACCAATACCGGGGAAGATGAACATGTTGTTGTTTTCGGAGATCTCTCGGCCATCAACGGGGTCGAAAGGCGACCCGGTAGCCACCAAGACCTTACCGTCAGTCCACTTAATTAGGTCGCTAGGGGTGGCCTCGTGTAGACGCGTAGGATTCGAAAGAGGGAGGATGACTGGGTGCTCAACATGCTTGGCCATCTCCTTAACAGCCTCCTCAGTAAAGGCGCCAGGCTGCGTCGAGGCACCAATCAGCACCTGAGGCTGGATCTTGGCAATGACTTCTTTGAGGTCAGCGGTGTTCACATCCTTGTAGTCAGCACCATCTTTGACAAAGGGGCTCTGGGAGTCGGTGATCTTCTCTTTAGGGAGCAAAGTAGTGACGAGGCCGTAGCGATCCATCAGGAATACCTTGGATCGTGCGTCCTCTTCCTGCATAGCGTACTCGCCCTTGACCAAGTAGTCAACGATCTGCTCAGCAATACCCATGCCGGCACTACCCGCGCCGAAGATCAAAATCGAAGTTTCCTTGAGCGAGGCTTTGGTAACATGCAGAGCCGACTTGATCGTGGCCATTGTAACCGCACCGGTACCCTGGATATCATCGTTGAAGCAAGCGAGCTTACCCTGATACTCCTTCAGCAGGCGGAAAGCATTGGCCGCACCAAAGTCCTCGAAGTGTAGCACACACTCGGGGAACTGCTTTTTCACAGCTTTCACGAAGCGGGCGACGAAGTTGTCGTACTCCTCACCACGAACACGCTCATGGCGGTTACCCATGTACAAAGGATCGTTAAGTAGACCCTCATTATCAGTACCGCAGTCGAGAACAACAGGAATAACACGCTCGGGGTGAATACCACCACAAGCGGTCATAAGAGCCAACTTGGCAGTGCTAATACCAATTCCACCAACGCCCTGGTCACCAATGCCAAGAATACCCTCGGCATCAGTCACAACGATGTAGTCAATGGACTCTTTGCGACCCCAGTGGGCCAGACCAGGCTCAATCAAGTCGGGCCGGTTAATATTGAGATAGCAACCCTGAGGACGGCGGAACAAATGAGAATATTGCGCAATGGCATCACCTTGTGTCGGTGTGTAGATGATGCTCATCATCTCTGTGAGGTAACGAGTGATGAGGGCGTAATACAGCACAGTATTTTGATCGCGCATCGACTGGCAGAAGCTGTTTTTAAGCAACTTCGACGGCAGCATCTTGAATTGACCGTAGGCACGATCGACCTGCTCATCAAGCGAGTTCACAACTGTCGGAAGTAGCGTCACAATCTGAAAACGACGACGCTCAGCTGCAGTAAAGGCCGAACCTTTGTTCAGCGCGGCATTGTTCAATAGCTGCAGGCCTTCCAAGTGTGTGTACTGAACATGCTCACGGGTAAGCATAGTGCGGCGATTGCCAGACGAGGCGCTTTCCGAATACGCGCGCTGGGCAACAGTCTGGGCAGGACGGGCCAAATTTCTCAGAGGCTGTTTTGCAAGCATTATGGAGGAATGACTCCTGGAGATCAAGTTACAGGCCCTTCGATACTGGTTCAATGCGGTTTTATGCAAAAGGATGGTATTAAGTCCCCTTCGAACGTTTTACCAAGAGCGATTGCTTAAATGAGTGGAAATTACACGGTGCCGTAGTCTTATTGGTTGAAAAAAGACTTGGTTGCGGGTCAGAACAGATAGTAATGCCTGAGGTGCCTGCTGCTAAGATATTATGACTCGTTAATCAATAATAGATGGTGGGGTCAGTTATCCGTGGTAGCAGCTGTGTATCGTGTAATATCACTAGTGCTGTCCTATGTTTTTCCCGCCTGAGCTATATAATATATAGATTCCGGCGCCATGCATGTGGTCGACTCCGTACCCTCTCCCCTTTCATACCCAAGCGTTTAATCGCTGTATCTCTAATACCTGTGGGCAAAAAATGTATGCGAGCTGGGTTGTGTAGAGGTGCAGCCGTCCTCGCTCCGGTTAAACGGCTGAGTACACGCGGGTAAGGGGTAAACATCTGGGCTGCTGAAACGGCATCAATTCCGTGTACTCTTAGGTATTAATTAAACTTCCAGGCCATGATTGGAAAACATCATATTGAGAGATTAGACTAATATAGTGATAAAGACTCAATAGCGTAGTATTTGGTTCATTAAAATCTCTCTCACTCATTGAGAGAAGTTAGTACCGTGCCCTGGGCTGAACATCCGTGATCACGCTCGCGAGTCCAGTGCGCATTCGGCAGTATTTCAAGTATCCCCTCTCGCCATTTAGCGTGCGGTACGGCTTGCGCGTCGATCCAAGGGTCCCGGATAAGTGTAGATTTGCACCTGGGTTGGGGAACCCCAACGGCCAATGATAGAGAATGTCAGTTTTCCAGGGTTCCGCTAACCCCTCCTTCTTCAGACGCTTAGATCCGGGTTACAAGTGATCAAAGATGTATTTACATGGGTCACTTGAATTGGCTGAAAGAACAAAGTTCCCCAGTACAGAGAATCCACCATACAGCAAGATTTGGATAAGTAACATTGATAGACATCAGGAAATCACTGTCAGATTTTATTACTGATCTCAAATCCCAAATTCATTAGCCATACATGTAGTAGCGCACTTAGACGAACGAATAAACTAAGGAATATAACCAATATGTATAGAAATTTCACATAGCTACAAGCCATACGGCTCAGATATACGCAGCCTGTTCCTTGACGGCTTTATTGAACTCATTGAACTCGGGTCTAAAATCGACTCGGATCGCAGCTTGGGACTAAACGCGTCTCGAATAAATTACCCTATAGATCTATTACTACCACCACTATAGTTGACTCGAGGAGAGTTTATCTCCCCAGAGGAACCCGTCCTGTGAATTGTTTGGCAGAAGTTTCCAAACGGAACTTGTCCGGGCTCAATATACGCAGAGCATATAGGTCAGACCATGAGAAAATATTTGCCTTACCATCTTGGGCTCATCATCCCCACAACCATTATCACTGTCAATGGTGCCACCACCTGGTTCTCAGTGATAATGTATGATTCTGACAGTACACGTCTAAAGTTCTTATTTGCATATGGCTTGGTCTGGCTTTCTTACGCGCTGGCCGTGCTGGTGAGACCAGGATACACTGATGGGACAGAATATGAAGGTGGCCTGTACGTTGATTGCACTAAATGCCACCGCCCGAAGCCGGAACGGGCTCATCATTGTCGCATATGCAAGCGATGCGTGCTAAGAATGGACCACCACTGCCCGTGGACCGAGAATTGTGTTGGTGAGCGCAATATGGGCCACTTTATGCGGTTCCTCGGCTACGCAGCGTTACTTAACTTATACGGGTGCTATCGAACCGGAGGGTTCCTTATTTACATTTATCGCCACTCGCGGTATTGGAGACGTATACTACCGAATAGCTCGCGGATCTGGCTCGCATTAGGCGGAATGTGCGGTACGTTCCTGATCTTCATGACCCTGATGGCGCTATGGCTCCGCGTGTTGACAGACGTTGTACAAGGCCGCACGCAGATCGAGAGCTGGGAACATGAGCGCGCTGAGGCTCTATCTCGTAAAAAGCTTGGCCCGGCCGTGGATTTTCCCTTCGACATCGGGATCATTACGAACCTCGTATCGGCTCTTGGTTCACCCCTGTTTTGGGCTTTCCCCTGGGGCGCTTCTTCAGGAAATGGTCATATTTTCGAGAAGCTGTTTCCGAGTGGGCGCTGGCCGCCCCAGGACTCCTCGGAGGTGCGGCAGCACGAATACTACCGGGCCGACCGATGGGTTAGCTTTGAAGGAGAAAAGCTGGAGGATATGGGTGTAGATAACGACGACGTCGCACCTTTCCAAATGAATTCTGGAGAGGCGTCAATCACGGCTACCGAGATTGCTGACGACGACATGAAACTCAGTGAGGTTCAGCGCCGCCTTAAGCGTGACCAGTAATAGCATTAAACACACACTGCGTATACATACACATACATATATAGATCTATCTATACAATGCATAAGCACTTGCTCACAATATCAAAAGATCAAACTATAAATATATAATATAACAATCATGCTCCGCGCACCACAACCTTCACCGACTGGTGGTCGAGATGGGGCTGGGCAGCGAGCTGGGCCGGCGTCGGATGCACGACCTCAGTCTTCGCGGGCTCGTCAACGTCTATAGCATCCTCGTCTTGTGCCGAGGCCTCCTTCATGCTATGCTCCTCGGCGTCAACGTCCATCGCATCGGCATCGGCATCTGCCGGTTTTGTATCATCGGCTGCGGCGGCGTCCGGTTTAGCAGCATCCGGATCCGTCGCGGCCGCGGTGAGTAGAGCCTCAGCTTCATTTTCGGGCTTCACCTCACCGGACTCGCCCGAGGTAGATTCCCCAGGCGCTGCAGCGGTCTTTTCCGCGTCGGTCTGGACAGCAGACTCAGCGGACTTGGCCTCGGCGGCTTTCGCGGCCTCTTCCGCCTTGGCAGCCTCTTCCGCGGCCTTGGCGGCCTTGGCGGCCTCCTCGGCTTCACGACGCTCGGCCTCCTCGATCTCCTGCTGCTCCTTTTCGGCCTCCAGAAGCGCCGCCTCGGCGTACTCCAGAGTCTGCGACCAGCGCGTCTTGCGCAGCTTGCGCGCTTGCGCGCTCTGCTTCGCGTGCTCCTCGTCCGGCTTGCCCACGCCACCTCCCAGGTTCAGGAGGTAGTCGTTGGTGCCCGGCTCGAACAGCAGCTTGTACGAGTTGAAGGCCACACGAGCTTGCAGGTTCTCGGCCAGCACCTCGAACTTGTAGCTTTGGTTCTCTTCAGGCAGCGCGCGCTGCAGCACCGGCGTGTGGATCTGGTCGAGCGGCACGCCCTCCGTCGGCAGACTCATTGTGTACGACGACACGTAGTAGTCCCACTGCTGTTGTTCGCTCATCACGCCCTTGAGCGTGATGTCGAAAGGACCGAGGTTCTGGAACGACAGCTCGTGGTCCACTGGGTTCCACGAGATGCGGAAGAACGGGTCTGCGGAGTCAGCGGCCAGGTAGTTCTCAGAGCTCATACCCGAGCCGAGGCTGCCGGACCCACCGATACCGCTGCCGCTGTTGCCAGACAAGGCTTGCTTCGAGCGCATGCGCAGCTCGATCTGCGAGCGAATGTCCGTCTGCGGCTTGGCACGGTCCTTCTCCCACGCCAGAACGGCGGCCACGGAGCCGTGGTCCGTGACGACGGCGTGCAACTGCTTGACGAGCGACTGCAGCGCCTTGTCGATCGTATACAGCTTGTACGCGCGGTTGCGGTAGGCCTGGCGCAGCGCCTCCTCAAACAGCTGCGCCTCGATGTCCTCCTCGACCAGCCGGTGGCAGAGCGTCAGCGTTTGGCCGTAGACGTCGTTGGGCTCGATCAGCAGCCCGAGCTGTTCCAGACGCGTGTCGTAAAGGCCGAGGTCGACGGCGAACGGCGTGCGGCGGCTCTCCGCTAGCGTGTCGCTCACAATCTTTTCAACGCCCTTCACCTCACACAGGCGGCTGTAGACGATCTCGAACATGCGCATAAACAAGTATAGTGCCGACGAGCCAAACAAGTTGTACTGTGTGCGCGGCTGGGGGTGTTCTTCCAGAGGCGGCGACATGCGGTCGAGGTTGAGCCAGCTCGCTTGTACTTCGTCCGCATCCGCGTCCTCCGCGTCGGCCATCTCGACGTCGGCCTCATCTTTGGCCTTCTCCTGGGCCTCGCCGGCGGCTTCATCAGCCTTGACATCGGCCTTAGCGTCAGCGGGTTTCTCAGACTCGTCCTCTTCACCTTCACCTTCGGCATCGGCATCGGCCTCACCTTCTTCCTCGGCGTCGGCTTCAGCGTCAACATCCGCCTCGGCGTCGATTTCGTCGGCTTCGACGTCCTCCTCGTCCTTCATTTCCGCGTCTTCGTCGCCTTCGCCTTCGCCCTCCTCGTCCTCGTCAAGCTCTTCCTCGTCCTCTTCCTCGTCCTTCGTCTCGAACACAGCGGCCACTTCCGGCGCACTGATCGGGCCTTCCTGGAAGAACTCCGTAATGAACACGGTGAGGAAGCGCTTGCAAAGAGCTTTGTCGTGCGCGCTCATGGTGGGGCGGAAGTCGATGTACTTGCGCACGAGCGCCTCGAGGTCGCTGATGACGCCGTAATCGCGGATGCGGTAGTCGAGCTGCGACTTCGGTGCTGGCAGCGGCGGCGAGTTCGTGGCGGCGAGCTTGCGCTTGGCGCTCTGCTCGGCCTTGACGGCCATGATCTCCGCGAGCAGCGCGCGCGGCGTCAGGCGCTTGCGGTCGGCCTGCTTGAACGTCAGTCCCAGGTGGTCGAGCGACTTGTAGTACGCCTTGCGCTCCGCCTCGCGCCACACCTTGTTCCATTCGCGGTGCGCGCGACGCCACTCCTCGTCCTTCTGCTTCAGGCGGCGCAGAACCACGGGCACAGCGGCGCCGGGGTGGGTGTGCAGGGCAGTGATCACCTCGTCGCCGTTCTTCTTGTCGTAGATTTTGCGGATCACCTTCTGGTAAATCTTGGTGCCGTGGCCCAGACCCTCCGGAAGCTGGAACGCCGACAGCTCGGCCGGGCGCATGCTGGACATGCGGTGGGCGATCGCCTCGAGCACCTGGATCGTGCGCTGGTTCGCGCCGATGTAGTGATCGTACTCGTGTCGCTCCTCCTCGACGCGGAACATGATCTCCTCGTACTGGTTTTTGCGGTGCGCCACGAAGCCCGAGTCCTCCGACGCCCAGATCGGGTGGCCGACCCACTCGTCGTTCAGCACCTCGTGGCCCAGCTCGTCACGCCCCGAACACGGCATGAAGCGCTCGGTCTTCGGCAGCATGCGGTACGAGCGGCCGTAGCTGCGGCACTGCGCGAGGTCGACCAGATGCTTCCGCATCGTGATGTTCTCGATGTGCAGCACCTCGCCCTCGTACCCTACAAACCGCTTGAACCAGTCCAGCAAATCAGGCTGCGGGCTCAGGAACGGCTCGACCTCCGCCACGAGCGCGTTGGAATCGATCACCTGCTGCGTGAACAGGTTCAGAATCTTGAGGAACTCGTGGTACGTGTACTTCGGCAACAGGCGCTTCACCTTGTCGAAGAAGCTGATCTCCTCGCTCACGGTAAAGCGCGAGATGCCCGACACGGGCTTAGACGGCGGCACGAACTGCTCCGGCGGCTCGCGGCGGCTCGCACCGTTGAGCATGGGCCCGCTGCCGCGCATCGACGACGTCGGGGCCTGGATCGTGCCGTTGACCAACCCGTTCACAAGAGCGCCGTCGACGCCGAGCTGCGTCGCCACGAGCGCGGCCGCCGCATCGGGCACGCGCGTACTGATGCTAGGCGACGGCGCGCTGTTCGCGGCCGCGGCCACAGCAGCCACGCTGGGCTGCGGCGGGCCAAAGTTGCCCATCGGCGGACCGCCAGCACCGGCATAAGGCACCTGCGAGCCGGGCTGCGGCGCGGCAAGATAGCCCTGGCCACCCACGGACTGCTGCGCTCCCGGTGCACCGGGAGGCACGACGCCGGGGTGCACTCCGGGAGGCACACCAGGCGTCACACCCGGTGGCACCCCACCCTGGTGGACGTGGTGCATCGGCGTGCCGCCCGGAATGGGAACGCCAGCCATGGCGCTAGCAGCGCCCATATCGGCCTGGCCCGAGGCGTCAGGCAGAAAGTTCTTGAATCCCTCGAGCAGTTCCGGCGCGTTCTTGAAGAGCACGCGGACCTGCGCGTAGACGTCAGAGATGAGCAGCTGCTCGCGCTGATACGTCTGCAGAATCTCGAGGAACTGTTTGTAGATCTCGGGCTGGTCGCTGAAGTGGTTTTTGATCTGGTTCACGTACGTGATGGCCTGACTGAACTCAACAGGACCGAGCCGCTGCTCCACAAAGCCGGCCTGGCCGGGCGGCGGCTGCTGGCCGTGGGGCCCGAGATGAGGGTGCTGTCCACCGAGCGGCTGCTGGCCTGGCAGGCCGACAGGCACGCCAGACGGGGTGTACCCGAACGGCATCCCGGGCTGCTGACCAGGCTGCTGCTGACCAGGCTGAATTTGCGCGCCATTTGGCGGAGCCACACCGGAGGGGTGCGGTTGGTGCGCCTGCTGCTGCTGCTGGACGTGCAGGTGTGCGTTCACGTGCGTCTGCTGACGCTGGAGATGCAGCTGCTGCGCCTGCTGGACCTGCTGCTGCACCGTGGTCGGCGTCATGGCGGGACCGGCGCTCTGGCCAGGCGGCGGCATCGGCTGACCGGGAATGCCGGGGGCGCCGGGCTGCTGCTGGCTGTGCGGCAGCATCTGCGTGCCCATGGGCGTGATAACGCGCACGGGATTCGGGTCATTTGGATCGGCCGAGCACAGAATCGAGTAGCCCTGCGGCAGGAATGTGTTGAAGCCTTGCACGAGGTTCGGGTGGCCGCGGAACAAGCTCGACACGCGGTCGATCACGCCGGGCGTGTCGATCGCGTGCGACTTGAAGTCCTTCATAATATCCAGGAAGTGGTTGTACACGTCAGGCTGGCTCGCGAACTGGAACTTCACCTGCTCGAGGTAAGACAGTGCGTCTTTCACATTCAGCGGGCGGAACTCGCTGGCCGCGTTTGGCACAGGCGGAAGTACCTGCTGCGCCAGCGGCTGGGGGTGTTGCAGCGGCGGAGGCTGTTGGATCGGCGTTTGCTGGATCGGCGGCTGCGCGTACTGCTGTTGTTGTTGTTGCTGCTGTTGCTGCTGCTGTTGAGGCGGCAGCGGGTGCCCCTGCTGGCCTGAGGGAGGCGGAGGAGGGCCCTGTTGCTGTTGCTGAGGCTGAGGAATGCCTTGGTGCATAAGAGGCTGCTGCTGCTGCTGAGGAGGAAGCTGCTGCTGCTGGAGCTGCTGCGGAGGCATAGGACCCTGTTGGGGCGGCATGTGCTGCTGCTGAGCCTGCATTGGCTGGGGCTGCTGCTGGGGCGTGCCCACAGGCGGCGGGGGCTGCTGGCCAGGAGGCTGTTGACCAGGAGGTGGTTGCATTTGCGGCTGCGGGATCTGCGGCGATTGCTGGTTCATGTACATGTGCTGACCCTGCGGCTGCTGACCCTGCGGCTGACCCTGCTGCTGCTGCTGCTGCTGCTGCTGCTGCTGACCCTGGCTGGGTGGAGGCGGGTACTGCGGTCCACCGCCGTACTGCTGATACATCGGCATGTAGCCCATCACCATCTGCTGTTGCGGGCTCATAGCTTGCGGCGGAACTTGCTGTCCCAGCTCCATCTTCACTTGCTGCTGCTGCGGCGTCTGTTGCTGCTGGCCTTGTTGCTGAGGAGGGGGCATATTGGGCTGCTGAGGCTGCTGCTGAGGTGTAGGTTGTTGTTGCTGGCCCGGCGGAGGCTGCTGCTGGCCCAGTTGTTGTGGCACCTGCGGAGGCTGCTGATTGGGCATATGGCCAGGCTGCTGGCCCTGCTGATCGAACATGCCATAGTTCATCGGTGGCAGCTGCGGACGGTCTTGGAATCGCTGATCGTCGAAACCGTAGCCAGAGCTGATGCTCGGCAACTGCACCCCACCTTCTTGAGGCTGCTGAGGCTGCATCAGGGGCTGCTGCTGTTGCAACGGCTGGGGCTGCTGCTGCGGAGTTTGTTGAACTGATTCGCTTTTGACGTCCGGCTGCTGGGGCTGGACACTGAACTGGCTCATCTGCTCATTCTGGGTCAGCTGGGTCGGAAGCTGACTCTGATTAAGAACTTGGATCTGCGACTGGTCCGGCTGCTGCTGCTGCCCACCGAGAATGGGATCAACCTGTAGAGTGCCTTGAGGGGGTGGGGCTTGGCCGGGGTGCTCTCCCGGGGGACCGCCGCCCGGGGCCGCTGAGGCCGGACGCATACTGTCCGTGCCAGGCGTCTCCTGGTGCTCGCTCATGTCCGTTGTAAGATTGCGGGGGCTAGAGCACCTGGACCAGAAGTGGATAGAGACGGTAGGAAGGAAGTTGTTGATCGACCCTAGCACGCCGTAAGACCCTGTCCGCTGCCCGCGAACCCCCTACACGCCTAAGACCGGCTTTGGGTAGGGGCGACGTGCTGCCCGGGAAGTAGTGTTGAGGGTTAGGCCGAGGCCCCAGATCCACCTGAGACACAATGGCAGATGACTTGTGGGTAGTTAAGACAGTCAGCCCACGCAGGTGAGAGCCTTTTCATAGATGGGGCGTGTAGCTCCCAAACTTGTGACCCAAGACTCGATGATGAGCTTGTAGAATTTCCAAGATGCGAATCTTGTTTATACTTAAATTATATTCACATATAAACTGTTACCGGGGGATCTCCACCGCGGGCCGCACGTATCCAGCTGGCCCGCCTCAGTGTCATCAAATACCCTCACCCCAGCCACTTTTCGCTTCGCAGCCTGCCGATCAAATTTAATTAACAGGCCTTCTCCTGCTCATGAACGCGCCGGACCGTTTCGAGTTGTTCCTGCTGCCGGATGGAGTCCCTAAGGTCGCCGTTTCGGCGGACCAGCGGATGCCGAACGCCGCGTTCATCAAGTTTGAGCGCGAGGACCACACACTGGGAAACATGCTTACCTGCCAGCTCCAACAGGATCCCCGCGTGCTGTATGCCGCATACAAGGTCGAACACCCACTTTTCGCGAACTTCGTGATGCGTGTGCAGACGGAGGACGGATACACGCCACGTGAAGCCTTGAGGAATGCCTGCCAGAGCCTGATCGCGCAGCTCAGAGTGATCTCCACTAAGTTCAAGGCGGAGTACGGTCTCAAGTCGATGCTCGGTGACTCTTGATTATTTATTTATTCGAACACTCATTTCAGACACAGGCTATTAGTTCGCAGCAGGTTTAGCCCTCTGCCAAGCCTGAGTCTGGACGGACCAGATTTGTTTCATTGTATTTGTACGTTTATGTTTGTACTTCTAAAATAAAAGTGTAAGCGACTTATCAACTAACACTACCAGGTCACCCTTCTAGCCTGCATGGAGCCCGCATACGAGTTCTTCGGCCGGTCGCGTATTCGCTATATCGCTTACCTCGACGGCGCTGCCTTCTAGGGTTTTATGCGCCGTTTCTACACATCTATGGCTGGTCCCATTGAAACTCGTGTACGCCAGAAACTTGCTACGCTGGACCCCGTCGTATTGGAAGTCGCCAACGACAGCGCAAATCATGCACACCACGCAGGTATGCGAGGTTCATCCAACACAGCTGAGAGCCACTTTCGACTCACAATTGTGAGTGAACAGTTTGCAAACATGTCCAAACCGATGCGCCACCGTAAGGTATATAAGTTGCTTGAGCAAGAAATGCAGATGCCGAATGGATTACACGCTGTACAAATGACGACGAAAACGCCTGAAGAGGTAGCCAAGAAGAATTGATGTACATATTATTTTATTGAAGGGTATTCACCGAAAAACTATTGGCCTGCACCGATTAACCAATGGTCTGCGTCGATAAAACATATGAATTGAAACGTAAAATATAAACAGTTGATGGTGTTATAGATTCGGTTGGACGCTGTAAGATATCTGCGATTCAGTACTATGTACCACGTAAGTAGTTCATAAAGCGAAGATGAGACCAAATGTACATTCGTTCAATTCATCAAACTATATATAGATTGGCACCGAAACTTTCCGAATGAGGCGAAGGATTAGTTAAATAAGTTTATGCAGCTTAAGCCTTGGCAGCGGCCTTGCGGACGTTGAACGAACGCTTCTTCTTGAGGACAGAAACCTGGAAACGCTCGAAATCGGTGAGCTGGCGGCGGCGCTCACGGCGAGCGATGCCCTTGGCCCAAGAGGTCTCCTTCCAGGCAGCATCAGTATTGTTGGCCTTCCACTTCTTGAGGAGGGTACCGTGGGTGGCACCACGGGGCACAGAGGGCACAACGAGGGGAGTGAGAGTGACGTGAGCCAGAGTGACACCCTGACGGGCAACCTCGGGGCCATCAACGAGGGCACGCTTGTGGTCAATGATCTCAACGATGGCGGCAAGCTTGCCAGCCTCCTTGCCCTTCGAGAAGAGGACAACACGGCCAACCTCGACCAGTCTCCAGTTGATGCTCTTCACAGTGGTCTCCGTCGACATTTTGATTTATGTGTTTGGTGTTTTTCGAAAGGGAGAGAGAAACTCGGTGATCACTTTCGTCACTAGGGTAGCCACTGCTGGAGTGAATAAACCGCGGGGACGATGAGGGCATTCTGCAGGGTGGACTGCTCCCAAGGCGTGAGTGGCACCAAGATACTGCTATTGAAAACACTGCTTAATGGTGAAAACTAAGGGTGCTTTGAGTTTATCATGTGATAACAGCCCTTGATGACAAATACTACAATGCCCTGAAAAGGTTCTATGTGGCGGTGGTAAGGCGTGTGATGAGGTCTATGAAGAACGGGCTCACTTGAAGCCTTCAGACTCAACGCAGTCAGTTGTACCCGTAATAGTGTTTAACTCATGACATCCATTACTAAATTTATTTAATTGGTATTATTAGTTAGTTGAACAATGCTTTCTGGGGGTGATACCAATGCATCGCCAGGGTTGGGCTTATATCGGGTAGCGGGTGTCTCTTTCTCTTCTCAGGTTTAAATGCCCGATGATGGTCTATGTAATTTGCGGTTGACGACGTTAATATAGCGTCGAATGATACCAATTTTTCGCTGAGGGCCCAAAATTATTATACTTAGGATCTCAATCTGTTCATCGTGTGAACAAAACTGGGCCTTGCCTTTTGTGAGTCAATGTCAGTGTCTATGTGATAATGTATATATATTTTACAATTAGAGCAATGCTCGAAAGTGATTATTAGCTAAATGCTGCGAACGCGAGAGCGCGAAGCAGATAGCGAATGCAATGCATATGGGAGAATGTGAGAATCAAGCCAGTATTAGTGAGTTAGGGGCTCTCTTCATCATCTGAAGGATTGGCATTCGGCGGGTTGCGAGCCACAGCCTCCGCGGTGTTCTTCGCAGAATTAGGACTTGGTGCTTCCTCCCTAGAAGCAGCTGCATTACTTGACGAACGAGCGTCGTTTTCATCTGCAGTTGGACTCGGCACAGCAGTGTTGGACAAGGTGTTCTTTTCCTCCTCTCTAGCGTCCTCCTTCGCTTTTTCGATGGAAGGAAGGGAAGGCTCCATCCATCGCTCCTTATCTTCCACGTTTTTCCAAGTAAACTCGGCCACAGGGAGCGCAACTGTGACATTGGCGTCCATAGCCCACATCACGTCAAGATGCGAGTATCCAGCCAGAGTGACGACTGACATCTTAGGCTTGAGCTCAGGCTCATAGTTCTCTATGCGGTTGATCAGCTTATCAGGAAGTACGAGGTTGTCACGCCCACATGCGTAGATTTCTAGTGGAGGGAACCGGTCATCAAACCATGCAGTTTCCTCTGTTTCAAAGATACATTTGCGGTCAGCAAAGCCATTTTTTCCCAGCCACCAGAACATAAGCTTGGCACTGACCATTACAGGCGCGAAAATGAAGTTGCGATCACGATAGTGTCGATCCCACAATTTATCATCCCAATCCAGCATATAATTAAACACAATGTAAGCAACATGGGAAAAGAACTTCAGGGGAAGCTTCGTACGCATCTCCGACATAATACCGAGAAAGGCATGATACCCCATAAGCAAGCTGTAGTGGGTCCAATGAACGCGCAAGAGCTTAAGAAACCATCGGTCCACGAGTGTACCAGCGTAAACGGCAGGTGCTAGGGCACAGAAGCTTGATATAGACTTGCCTAGATTTGGCACACCACCATGTTCCTCGCGGGCCAGTGCCATAAACGTTTGTGTTGTTCCCTGAGAGTGGGCACAAATGCCAACTTTGGTAGCACCTGTGCGAGCTTTCACGTAATTAACCATGGCAGGTACATCCTTCACGGCCAGATCGTGCATTGCCCAGTCCCACATTTTCGTAGAAGATCGACGGTATTTGGTGTGCTTGGGATGGAAGCCGCCACGGTTATTTCCGAGCCACACGTCGTATCCTAAACGTGCAAAAACTAGTCCGATCGCCTCGGGTCCGGCAGTACAGAAGGCTGAACTAGATTGCATCAGTCCTGGGATTAGCAGCAACGGATAACGAGGCTTGTCATCAAGCTCGGATCCAGGAACTACAATACGATGCGCATCAACATAGTAGCCATCTTCAGTGATGATTTCATGCTCCTCCAAGCCAAAACCCTGCAGTTCAACATAATAGGCAAGGTTGAATGTCAGACGACGCTCAGCTTTGGTGAGACTCACAGATTTATCTCGCGGAGTTGAAGTGGCGATGACATTTTTGAATACAGCTCCAAAGAAGAGCGTGATGAGAAACCAGAGCCCGAACAAGATCGAAGTGAAGCCACACGCCACGTGCTTGACATGAGCTCCAAATGACATTCTTTCTCTTGATGATGGGAAAGCCTAGACACGGGGTAATTAAAGAGAGTAGTAGAAGGTTAAAAGAGAGCTGAACTCTGCCGATCTGGCAGGCTTTTGCGGTGATTACGGAGATATGTCTTCCAAACAGCACGTCGCGTCTATTTCGAGGATTAGGGCTGGTGGCCATACATTGCGACTTCCATAACAAGACGGTTATAGAGAGACAATACCTACCCAAGCCTCACAGCACCACCATTGCCAAAAGTGGGTCATTCTGCATAAGGAGGTGGAGCTGGATCGCCTTACCTTTGTTATGCGAAGCTCGAAATAATAAGCGCAAATCGGGAAGGCTTACACTATGACAGCCTCGTCACTGCCAGATACTCTAGAGCTGTACTCATTATTAAAGAGGGTAGCTAATATCAGCACGCAGACATGGACAAAGATAGGTAGACAAAGATAGAAGAGTATTATTTGGGTACACAGAAATTAAGATAGAATTAGTTCTGAGAGCATTGAGCAGCAATTGCTGCTGCAGGATTGTGAGATTTGCTACAGCTGTCTGTTTTGATCTGCTGCAGCTGGCTTGAAAGTAGTTACGTTAAGCGTGGTAAAAAGGTTAGCTGAACCCTGATATCCCATATCATTCGAACCATACCCTGATACCGTATATTACTAGATCGGCCGAAAGATTTCGGAGAGAATAATCACTGCACCAGGTAATTGGCCACGTAATTAGGCAAATGCAAACAATTTGAAGATCAAGAGAAATTATCAGGAGAGAGGGAAGTGGTCCCGGAGTCTAGAGCTTCCGATATATCGCAAAAGATAGCAGACAGGCACTCTAAGAGGCAATTATTGAGGATTTATAAGTGCTCAGAAGACGAAGTTTAAAGAATGACTGGCATATCCGTAAATTGAGGCGAAAGGGCGAGTTTGACTTGTTACAGGGAGCCGAGTTTTCCTCAGTCATGGATGGAGAGTTGGTAAGACTCAGGTGGTCCTCACCCACAACAAGATGGAGCTCGGAGGCTCCTCCTTAATTCGACTTCATGTCGCAGTCGTATTTATCAATACAATAATCATAATCATAATAAAAGGGGCTGAAATATTCTTAGATCCAGGAGAGAGTGATCATGGGTTTTCGTGTGCTACTCATTAGCTCCCTGGAGTCACGCTGATTGAAGTACTGTTGAGATTATAGAACATACTGTACCAACTATACAAGCTAGAGGTTCTTTGAGATTTGTGTAAACCAAGTTCTTGAATTAGCTACTATTTATTTACTCCTCTGTCCCTATTAAACAATGGGGTGATACCCGTGCCCAATCTTATCCGAATATTTCAGCGATCGCAGAATCGAAACAACATGGCGACGAATATCACTTGGCACCCCAGTTTGACACACGACGAGCGTTCTAAACTGACTAAGCAGCGCGGCTTGACAATATGGTTCACTGGCCTTAGCGCAAGTGGTAAGTCTACTGTGGCTACGGCCCTTGAGCAGTATCTCTTGCAGCAGGGCATCAACAGCTACCGTTTGGATGGTGATAATGTTCGTTTCGGATTGAACAAAAATCTGGGATTCAGTGAGGCTGACCGGAATGAAAATATCCGTCGCATTGGTGAGGTTTCTAAGCTTTTTGCAGACGCCACGGTCGTTGCCATCACCTCGTTTATATCACCTTACAAAGCTGACCGCCAGCAAGCGCGAGAGCTGCACGAGGCGTCGGGTCTTCCTTTCGTTGAGGTGTTCGTAGATGTGCCAGTCGAGGTTGCGGAGCAACGCGACCCAAAAGGTCTGTACAAGAAGGCTCGAGCTGGTGAGATCAAAGAGTTCACCGGAATCAGTGCTCCATACGAGCGCCCTGAAAACGCGGAGGTGCGTCTTACTCATGAACAAAGCGTTGAGGAGGGCGTAAAGACAGTTTTTGACTACCTCAAAGAGAAGAAGTACATTTAAACTTGCACATAGAATCATCACACTACAAGTGCAAAGATCAATTAGGATTTATAGTCATTAATTTATGGTGAGCGCGGCCGACCCGCTCGCTCATGTGATCGCTCTTTCTTGTCTCTCGAGAAATACAATCCTTCGCGTGCGAGATATGTTTACCGCTTCAAACTATTCATGCGTGCCTCAAGATCGTCAGTGGTGTCTGCTTCTGCGGCTACGGGTCCCGATGGAGCCGAGGCTAACTTCTGGTTGAAATCAATTCCCACTTCATCCAGTACTTTGGCCACAATCTCATCGCTTTCTTCATCAGCTTCCTCGTCACCCATCATCCCGTCATCAATAGCGTCATCCATCATTTCTTGTCGCTGATCCATTACATCTGTCTCACGCTCGAAATCCATTGCGATTTTAGAGAGAGCAGGTAGGTTCATTTGACGATTCATACTTCCTAGCAATTGTGATGCGCCTTGCATGCTCTGTGTCATTTGTTGATTGCCACGAACTGTCTGGATCCGTAAAGAAATCGCTTGGAGCTGAGTCTTCATCACGTAGAATTTTTGAATATAGTTCCGTGTGCGCACAAGATCCTTGGCCATGACTTTAGCAGATGAGGTGTGTCCATCACGCGCGGCTGTTCGAATATCGGCAATGAGCTTTTTCTCTTGGACTTCTAAGCGGCCACGTTCTCGATCAAGCTCACGTTGAGTGCGTTCAAGCGCCCGCTGGTGCTTGCGGAGACGCTCCTGAGGGGTCAGACGTTTACCAAACGCCCACTCAAAGTATTGCATGCAATTGAATACCCCTTGTGGCTGATTACCTGAGCAAATCTACGAAGTTAGAATAATGATGACCTGCAGCGTGGACACGCTCAGTGTATATTTGGGTTCCCGGTTTAGAGAGGGTAGCTGTATTAGCTGCTCGTTCTTAGGGTGGCTGTGACGAACAGCTGGTAGCCAGTGTTGCCTCCACTACTAGGCTTGGGGGGCTGGTAGGAGGAGATCGCGCTGGGACTTTGACTGGGACTCGTGTGGCCCATTTGCAGGGTCACTGGCCCTTAGGCTAAAATCCTCTTCCGCTGCCAATCGTTCGTAAAATACCTCGAATATAAAAAACAAATGAACCTCGTTTAGACCATTTTACTTGTTATCGGGCATCTATATTTCGAGTTTACGCAGAGGTGAAGGCGGACGCAGCTGGGAGTATATCAGATCTCTTTTCGTATACTCTCAAGGTGATTCTGTGACATTCATTGGCGACTGCGGTGACGTCATGGACAGGGAACCACACGTGACATGATCTTCCGGGGTCAGCTGCTGGCAAGCGGGGTTCAAGTCACGTGTGCTTTTAAATCGAACATTCCTCTCCGCCCTGAGTGTGATGAGAACGAGATTTCAAAACCTCCAGATAAACTTTTCGAGTATAATCGCTTCCGCAGCCGAAGATTGCCCACTATTCGCGCCCCGCGCTGTCCAAGGTTAGGTGATGCGTGTCAATTTCTAGCTGGAGGTGGAAAACAGGCGTACAGCAAGCGGGCGCCCGAGCCTCGATGAGGCTTTTTCTCGATGATAGACCCGGTTTGCGTTCGGGAGATCAGACTACGCCCCCCCTCTGATAGGTTTCGTGCGGGACCCCGTTGTGTTATCTCGCAAAGCCCCTACCCGAGGACATTAAATCCCTGACCGCATTTTAGCGGGTCGTCCCGGGCCTGTGCCCCTCATTGCACCTTCTCGTAATGAGAATGGCTCTCAACCCTAACTACACACAACATTTACCCGTAACCTACCATCGCGACCCGGGCGGTTCCATTCGAGCTAGTTAATGCTGAGGATGGCTCTGTAAGCCAATGTGACATGCATAGAGACTCCATTGCATGCTACAGTAACCCGTGACACAGCAATCTCCACCAGATCTTTAGTCACGGTAAATTATGAACTATGCTAACTTGAAATCACAGATATTCTAATTTATCTATATAGGGCGGACCAAGCGGTGGTCATCATTATTACTACTTACACCATGGATGAGGTACGTCACCGGCAAAATTAACCGCAAATACGAGAAATATATCAAGTTTTAGAATTGTGGTACGCAAACCAGAGAGGAAAAGGGCAAACCAGGCATGCGTCCAGTCAACAGCGGGTGGCTGCAGGGCCCCTCAGCGTCACACATTTTACTTTCCAGCAGACGATCGATAGTGCGCGAGTTCACACACGCCCTAACCTAGCCCTGTAACATACTGCTCTGCTTCAATTTGCTTCTACCCCCCTCTCTCCCAGCTGCCCCATCCGCGCCATCCGGGTAGCGGGTAGCATGCGCAGTACGTACATACCTATATCATCGTCAGATACACACCGTCGTTCGACCACACACAACGGCCGCCTAACCGCACGCCCCTGCTCTGCTAAGCATACCCACCTTAATACCACAAACTGGCAACCCATCACCACACCATTACCACCACACCATCGAGAAGCGACGTTCTTCTATAGAAAAAAAACTACGTTTCTTCGGCAGCGAAACCAATAAAATAGGCTAAGTTGAGCCCATTTTAGCAGTCATATCGGCGTCGTAGTCTATAATTGACCACTATCTGGTAAACGCCGTCATATCTCGTCAAAGAAACACCCACTTATATTTTTGTGTTAACCACTTTGTCCCTTGACATTACTGGGTGAAATACCACTTGAGTCAGGTTTTTGATTGCGTACTTTGTCAATCTAGCAACGTCAATCTCTGCGTGTCAACTATTCTCGATATTGAGAGGAAAGTAGATTTGTTGCCACCTAACAATCAGAGTGACAAGCAGTTCGTTTATCAAGCTCATTTAAATTTGTGGAACTACTGTGACTGTGATCGTCCGAGCGAACGAATCATAGGTCGACGCGTCCACCATCAGATCAAGAATTGCTTTCCACCAATCATAAGAGAGAGGACCCTCAACATCAGATCGAGTTAGAAAGAAACCCCGACAATGTCAGAAGTTATCCAACAGGTACGACGTGGAGACAATGACGAATCTATTGAGCTGCGGTACCAGCAACAGCAAATGATTGGCAACGGCTCGTTCGGCCTTGTTTTCCAAGCCAAACTCTTGCCAAGCGGTGAGCAAGTAGCCATCAAGCGTGTGCTACAGGACCAGCGGTTCAAGAACCGTGAACTCGAGATTATGCGCCACGTTCGTCATATCAACATCGTCAACCTCTACGCATACTTTTTCTCGAACGAAAACGAGGATGTTTACTTGAACCTGGTACTCGAGTACATGCCTGGTACTGTCGAGTCTGAAGCGGTCTGGTTTGCCCGCGCCCGCCAGCCGGTGCCTGGTATTGTCGTTAAGCTTTTCACCTATCAGCTGTTTCGCTCGCTGGCGTACATCCATTCGCTGGGCGTGTGCCATCGCGACATCAAGCCCAGCAACCTGCTGTGTGACTATCGCACAGGTGTGCTGAAGCTGTGTGACTTCGGTAGTGCCAAAGCACTTAACCCCGAGGAGCGTAATGTGTCATACATCTGCTCGCGCTACTACCGTGCACCGGAGCTGATTTTCGGCGCAACAAGCTATACAACTAAGATTGATGTCTGGAGTGGAGTGTGCGTTATGGCTGAGCTCATGCTGGGAAAGCCTCTGTTTCCTGGTGGCAACGGCATTGATCAGCTCGTGGAAATCATCAAAGTACTGGGAACGCCTTCGCGAGACCAGATTCGCGCCATGAACCCGCAGCACAGTCTCGAGCACAGGTTCCCACAGATTAGGCCACACCCGCTGTCGCGGGTATTCCGCCGTGCCTCCCCGGATGCCATCGATGTTCTGCGTGCCATCCTCGAGTATGCACCGGACCAGAGACCAACTAGTCTGGAAGTTCTCGCCTACCCGTACTTTGACGAGTTGCGCCAGCCGGACACCACGCTGCCCAACTGGCGCAGTCCCCAGGAGCCGGATCGCCCCTTGCCGCCTTTGTTCAACTTCGAGGACTCTGAGCTGCAGGGCCGCGAGGAGCTGCGCGCCAAACTCATCCCCCCTCATGCACGCAAGTAAAGGACACGCGAGTGTGAGCAGTCTTTGAAAGCAGCGGCAAACTGCAGCAGCACAAAGTAGCGCCAAACTCATGTGATTATTTTTTATTTTTTATCCCTATCGGATTCCCCAGTTCACTTGTACCGAATTCAACGATCGAGGGGGAATGCAGTGAGCTCTCTTTGTTAGTCGAGCATTCGATGTCCCCACACCACGAAGCGAAGACCACGATTGAAAAGAGAAGAAGACGTGTGAAGTGTGGCCTCGCTAGCTACTAGGAATGAGGCTCCGTCCAACGGAATCTCCCAACGTATGATATATATAGTTTCTCATCCATCTCTAAGTCCACGGCATCTATTAAACAATAATGCCACCAACTGGCGCTAGTCGCAAAGCTACTGTAAAGTTTGTCTACTAATATACACTATATACAGGTTGTTCGATCATTCACACGTCGAATACCATAGTCTTGCCAAGACTCGGCGCATGAACGCGATCACCAACATTCTCGTCATCAGCAAGCTCTAGCAGCTTAACTGGCGGCTCTCCAAATGGTTCTTCGCTCATGACAAATGTCCCCCAGTGCACACCGACCATGTGCTGGGCGCCCAGTGTCCGCATTACTCCCATGCTCTCGAACGGAGCCATGTGCTGTGACTTAAGGTGCCATCTCGGGAGATATGCGCCACAGGGAACCATAGCGACCTTACAACCGGCACCGTATTTCTGGGCAATGGCAGAGAACATTGCCTGTGAATATCCTGAGTCGCCGCCGTGAAAGAAGATCGGCTTTCCGTGACGTAGAACTAGGAAAGATGACCAGAGCGTTGTGTTGGAATCGTAAAGGGCCCGACCCGACCAATGCATTGCCGGAGTGCAGACGATTTCGTAACCAAGCTTGGGATCCACCTGTGGCATTGGTATGCGATCCCACCAAGTCATCTCTATAAAACGAGCTTGCTTGGGGAAGTGCTTGGAAACTCCATCCGGTACAACCCACGTGGTTCCGGGTTTTGTCAGTTGCTCTATCGACTCCAGATCAAGATGATCCTGATGGTCGTGCGAAACTAAGATGACATGCGGCTGTGGGAAGTCGCGCGGCTGAACTGGCGCCGGAACAAGTCTCTGCGGACCAACATGGGGGCTCACGACGTAGTCTGCGAACATTGGATCAGTAAGCACGCGGACATCGCCAGGGAGCTGAGCAAGCGCACAGCTCTGGCCAAACCACGTCAGGGCTAGCTTGCTCGTAGAATTGAAGCCCAGAAAATTGGAAATTCCATAAAAAAAATGTAATGATGACCGGTTAACCGCATCAAAATCGGGTGTATAGATTGGAAGGGCTGCCTTAAGCAATTCACGATCCACCGGAACCTCGCCAGCAGGGTTCAGAGCGAAAAGTTCAGTAATACGGCGGTAGCCAAATTCGAATAGAGTCTGATGTCGATATTCCGGAAACGGATTCACGTAACGACCCATGATTTTGATCGGTGCATATCTTTCCGTAACATCGGTCAGATCCTCTCGGCGCTTGATTTCTCGACCCGCGGCAAATTGCACAGAGGCATTGAAGCCACCATAACCAACAGCCGCGGCGGCCACACCAAGAGTAACGCGGCGAGCCGTCTTGCGTATCATCGGCACTTGATCTTTCAGCCCCTCAAGGATTATTAGTGGACAGAGGGCTAGGTCCGAATATATGTGGTTCACATGATCTAGGGTCCTGAATCATCGGCCGTATAGGCCTAAATTTGTTTATCAGTGATAGGCCAGGTAGATATTGGACTGAGAGCGTCTTCACACTACAGAAACAGGAGTATCCTGAATACACTACAATTTCTGATCCAGCTACTTGGATGAGACTAAGTGAAATATTCTGAATGAAGTTGGGAATCATTAATGGACGGATAAAGGGACCGGTCAATGTTTGGTACAAGAGAACAAGTTATGAAACTATATGTATATGTATCAATCGTAAGTTCTCGTCAGACAAGCCAATATTTCATTCAGTGACATGTTAGAAATATTTGCTCGACAACCAACAAGCGCGTTGGATTATGGGTGGATACCCGTACTAATCTGGGGTGAATTACATATATGCAACATATAAATATGATATCAGCTAGTAGCTAGTTAAGTCTACGAACAGAAGTGGATCACGAGAAATTATGACAACTTGAGGATTACTTTATTTCCTTACTAAATCATTTAGTTCGGTAAATTCTTATCTGGAATTCTTAATGCCATAAAATACGTTACGTCCTTTGATAGTCCCTGAAACTGTCAATATCGTGGACTTGGGCAGGATCTTATCGTAATTACCCGGCGTTTGTCGATGGGGGCATGCTTTCCGACGCGACTAGGGTATCAAATCAAGCGAGCGCTACCGGCTTTCCTATAGAGAAATATAGGTAGACACGGCGTTATAAGATCACCTCCGTCTTGAAATCCTATCATTAGAAGCCATATATTATAAAATCTGAAAAGTTGGCTGCTTTGTGGGTCAAGTTCAAAATCAGAATCGGGCGGAGTTATAGCCGCCGATGCACGTCACCCAGATGCATGCATAACCGATCGGGGCCCGGGCGCCGTATATGCAGAGGGATTACGATCAGCACTGATATATATAAGAAGATATTTAGTCGTTGTTTGAGGCGCCCCTCTTTCTTTCAACGAAGATCGAATATGTCGAAGCTTTTAATGAACCTAGGTCTACTAATCGTGACCGCAGCAACTTCCATTGGTGCTCCTGTTACGAGCCCGACGGCTCCTCCTCTGATCCAAAGTAAGCCAGATATTAAAGACCTCACAATAACAATTTGACCGTGAAAACTCACGCATTATTGGGATCTTTTATTATGTTCAGCCAGTCTTCAAATATCACCCGCAAAAATGCTATGTATGAGCAACCACAGATCTATATTTACTAGAGTGATTTTTAACTTATCAAAGCAAGTCTTAGATTTTATATAGCAAGATATGAGCAGTATACGCGCTAGTTTCTGCTAACAAGCAATTGCCTCGGTAAACTAAGAAATAGGGGGAACATTTGCTCCGGTTAGTGGTGATTCATGACGAAAACGGCCAGGCAATTTTGGCGTTTGATTTGCACGAGTTTGACTTGCACGTGCGCAGAATAAATTTTCAAGCAAGAAACTTTTCACCCTCGTGCTCGGCACTAGTGTACCACATCGACCGCCGGATGGCCCCGAGTTCCGACTCGGAGTTTCGCCCAGCCCCACGTGTGCTCGCTCTCTGCGCCATGGCGCGCATTCATGATACATACGGCGTGATAGGGGCAAGGAAATTAGACATATCTTCACGCGGCTGTGATTACCCCTTACCTTCTGATCAGCGGGGTCACGGATATATAACGCGCTCCAAACTTAGCCGCCACAGAAAAAGCCACTAAATTGCACTATTGCATCCACCCATAAGTAAGAGACGTTGACTTAAAATTGAAGTACCAAAGTTTCTGGCATTATTGATGGGAGGGAACTTCTTCAAGCGTTTCGACAATGACCAACCCGAGCCTTCTAGTGAGGTCGGTCAGCTAGACTCGAACAGCAGCATCAAATCGGCCGATTTAGTAGGCGAAAAGAAAGAGATGTATAAGGGTCGTGTTTTGGATACGTCGTGGAAGGCACGTCTCGGTGTCCTGTGTGCCGGAACGGCTTTAATGACCGATGGCTACTTCAATTCTTTAATGGCACCCATGAACCTTGTATTTACGCGAGAGTACCCGAAGACGTACAGCCCTACCATGTCAACCCGAGTCTCGAACTCACTGCTAGTAGGCGAGATCATTGGAATGCTGGTGGTAGGGCTGACCTGTGATTTCATGGGGCGTAAGGCAGCGATGGTTTTTACCACGATGTGCATTATTGTTGGCAGTATCTTGGCAACTGCAGCTCATGGAGTGACGACAGAAGGTATGTTTTGGATGATTGTCGTAATGAGAGGCGTGATTGGCTTCGGAACAGGTGGCGAGTATCCCACGTCGAGTGCAACTGCCGCTGAAGCAGCAAACGAGAGTATGAGACATCGCGGTCGGGCCTTTATCCTGGCCACCAACCTACCACTTTCATTAGGCACGCCTTTCTGCTTCACTGTGTTCCTTATTGTTTGGGAAGCTGCGGGCGGCGCCAAGCACTTAAGTACAATCTGGAGAACATGTTTTGGTATCGGCTGCATCTGGCCGATGTTTATTTTCATTTTCAGATGGAAGACCCAGAAGCAACACATCTTTTCCAAGTCCCGCTTTATGGATTGGAAGTTGCCGTGGCACCGGGTCGTGATGTTTTACTGGCGCCGCATGATCGGCACTTGTGTGGCCTGGGCCATTTACGACTTCATCACGTTCCCGAATGGAATTTTCTCCAGTATGATTATCAAGTCGATCGTGCATGAAGGTGATACAAAACGCACTGCAGAGTGGCAGCTGCTCCTCGGCTGGCTCGGCGTCCCCGGTGTGATTATTGGTGCATTTTTGTGTGATCTAATTGGCCGTAAGTATACACTGATCTTGGGCTTCGCCGGGTATCTTGTATTCGGACTAGTGATTGGTTGCGCCTTCGAGCCACTAAGCAAGATTGTGCCGTTGTTTGTGGTGTTTTATGGTATCTTCAACAGCTGTGGTAACCTGGGTCCCGGCGATATGATGGGTCTGATGTCGACCGAACTGTATGCCACACCCGTGCGAGGAACTATGTACGGTTTCTCAGCAGCATGCGGCAAAGCTGGCGGTGCGATAGGCACACAGGTGTTTAATGTGATCAAGCGGGATCTTGGTGCTCGATGGACATTTATTATTTCAGCTATCGTAGGCTGTGCTGGTATCCTGGTGACGCTAGTATTTTTGCCGAATCTCAAGGAGGACGACTTAGCGCGCGAGGACGAGGTTTTCATTGCTTATTTGCGCCGCCATGGCTACACCGGCCAGATCGGTGAAACACAGACACCGGAAGTAGAATCGCTCGGTTCAGTTGCCGAGTTCAAAAGCGAGGAGAAGAAGAACCCCCAGGTCACCGTCGAGGCGCAGCCTCTGACCACGTAATAATTTCGATGATTATAAACTTAATTGCAAGTGTATATTAAATATGAACCTTTTAAATGTCCCTTTCAGTGCATGCATGGGCTTATACCAGCCCGTCGAGAACACGGTCGAGAATGCGGACCGCGCTATCGATCTCCGACTCCTTGTTGAAGAGCGGCGCCGGCGCCCACCGCAGCACGTTGGGCTTGCGCTCATCGCCGATGATGCCCTGGTGCGTGAGCGCAGCCACGACTTTGGGCATGAGATGGTGGTCGAGGTGCGTAAACTTGAGAGAGATCTGCGCACCGTGTTCGAGGCCACGATCCAGCAGATGCAGAGAGCGCTCTGTGCCCGCCTCAGGATCAGCCATGTGAGCCTCCATTTCCGGAGTCCGCGCAACCTTCTCGATGCGCCCGTCGGGCAGCTCACGGCTCGTGAGGTCCGTCATAATATAAAACACGGCACGATAATACTTCGACGCCATCAGGCCACTGACCAGTGCGCCAGTCAGCCGCTGGCGCTCCGCTGCGAGACCCTCTACACCACCGGCCATCTCGAACACGGCCAGGCTCGCCAGAATGCACGCGGGACCAAACATGCTGACGTTCGACTGCGCGAAGCCACGTGCGCCCTGTGCAGGCTCAAAGTTGTGACGCATCTCGAACCGTGTCGAAGTATCCACACCCCACCAGCCAGCAGCGCGCGGCTCGCCCTTCATCTGTGCCGCCGTGTCGTCGTGGACGAATAGGCCACCCATGTTGCCCGGGCCCGAGTTCAGATACTTATACGTGCAAAATACCGCAAAGTCGCAGCCCCAGTCGTGCAAGCGCAGCGGCACATTTCCAGAAGCATGGGCAAGATCCCAACCACTGACTGCACCTACAGCCTTTGTCGCTCGAGTGATCATTGGAATGTCAAAATACTGACCAGTATAATACTGTATTCCGGGGAGAAGTACGACTGACAGCTCGTTTCCATGCTCCTTGATCGCGTCAAGTACCTGCTGCGTGCTGATAAGCTCAGAGCCCTCAGGAGGGTCAAGCATCACCAGAACCTCCTCCAGCGAACGGCCATGCACATTTGCCGCCAGTCGAGCCTGGTTCTGGAATGCATACATGTCAGAAGGAAACGCTTTGCGCTCGCACAGGATCTTAAACCGTTGCTTGGTGGGGCGGTAAAACGCCTGGAGCAACGCATTGAGATTCGTCGTCAGCGTGCCCGTGAAGGCAATTTCGGAGGGGTTGCAGCCGAAAATAAGTCGCGCAAGCTTGTCTGCCACCTGAGTATCGTTGAATACCCACGGATCCCGGCCATCAAAACGTTCGTGGTGACCGAGAACACCAGCCGTGGCCCACACGCTCATTTCGGCACGGATGTTGACTTCTGCCGTGAGCGGCATGGGCCCGAGCGAATTACCGCAGAAGTAGATTACTTCACGCGGCGAGTCGCTCAGATTTAGCGACGTAAATGTCGGAATCGAGAATTTACGTCGCAGATCCATGAAACGCACTAGGGAAAGGGGTTGCCCTGCCTAATAAGCCAGCGGGCACCACTCATGGCAGGCTATAAATACCGCCAAGCACAGGGGTCCCAGCGAGCCAATAATAATTGTGGATTCTCTGCAATAATCACATTTAGATCTAGGGGAGATCAAATCAACTTATATACTTATTTAAGCTAGTCAGTGAAAATAAAGCTACACCACTGGCTGCACGGTGGTGGTGCCGGAATATATGGCTGGGGAGCGGTAATCACCGCAAATGGCCGCCTATAAAAGTGTTTGTTTATTCCAATAATTCGACGCGTTTGAATTAATCATTACCAAACCTGGTATTCGTGAACCGATTCGAGGCACCTTTCCCCTTTCTTCTCACATTCCGATATAGCTTGTTCCACCCCGTGTGTGTGGGCTGCTGGGCTGGGTTTGTGGGGTTATGGGTGTGTGAGCTTGTGGCGTCTCGCCATGTTCCTCACTCGAAGCGAATACGATCGAGGCGTGTCTACGTTCTCGCCTGAGGGCCGTCTCTTCCAGGTTGAATACTCTCTGGAGGCCATCAAGCTGGGCTCGACGGCCGTCGGCATCAAAACTAAGGAGGGTATCCTGCTCGGCGTCGAGAAGCGTGTCACCTCCAAGCTGCTCGAGACCTCGAGCATCGAAAAGATCGAGGAGATCGATCGTCACATTGGATGCGCCATGTCTGGTCTGACACCTGATGCCCGTATGATGATCGACCACGCTCGCGTTGAGGCGACTAACCACACTTTCGGCTACGATGAGCCCATCAGTGTGGAAACCGTCACACAGTCGGTATGTGATCTTGCGCTGCGCTTCGGCGAGGGTGGAGAGGGTCAAGAACATGTTATGAGCCGTCCCTTCGGTGTAGCACTCCTTATCGCCGGCTGGGACCACCGACTTGGGCCCCAGCTGTACCACACTGAGCCCACCGGCACGTTTTACCGCTACGAAGCAAAGGCCATCGGCTCTGGCAGTGAAGGAGCGCAGACCGAACTGCAGCAAAAGTATCATTCTAACATGAGCCTTGAGGAGGCGGAAGAGCTCCTTCTGCGTGTCCTCAAGCAGGTCATGGAGGAGAAACTCGAGGCACGCAACATCCAGCTGGCACGGGTCACCAAAGCCGGATATAGCCTCTACACAGACGAGGAGCTTGATGAAGCTGTTGCTCGTATGCCGGAGGACGAGTCGCCCCAGGCCTGAGCTATAAAAAAGCCATGTAATAAAGCATTATGACGTCAGTCTATTGAATCTTGTAGCTAAATCGTATTAAGTGATATTTCTGTCCGTGCGTCCCATGTGGTCTGTGCCGCTGCGTGCCGTCCGCCCAACATTCCATGCATTTGCGTTGGGCCGTGCATTGGTCCGCAGTATGCTTACGGTACCTCCTAAATCATAGATAAGTGGGTACCCGCCCTGAGACACTTCGCGCATGAGATTGAATGGTTATTGTAGTACATCGGATAAATAAGCCTATCGGCAATAAATAGTGTCTTTGTTCCCTCGAACGATTGACAATGGTTTTGCGTGAGTTTTTTTTGTATAGCCCAGGGCGAAAACTACGCGAAGAGTAATTGATAATTCGATTTAGTCTGCGAGGTGCTCGTATTCCGGGTGCTCTTTGACTTTTTGGTTGAAAAACTTCTCGAGACGCGTCGCGTTTTTGTAGTAAGTGGTTGTGTCACTATTGTACTTGCGGCAGTTGTCAAAAATGAGGTGTGCATCGTACAAGAATGAGTCGAACGAGTCATATTGGTCCTTCTCAAGCTTCTGATCCATCGTACCCAGATCCATAGGTTCGGCAATCAAATCGTAGTAATCCGGCACATCCTCCTTGCTGACCGGAACCATAAACGGCCACGCGGCTGCGTGAGCACGTAGCTCACCCAAAATCTGCTGCATGACTCCAAACTCGCCGCGTCGCTTGGGTTTACGCGCCAGCGCGTCCAGCTCGGCGGTCCAGCCCGTCTCCTTGACACCAGGAATGTCTATCGGGTTCAGGCCTGTAAGCCTGCCGTCTGCACTCTTAAACACCTTGAGGCCAGGTCTTTTGACTTGAGCTGATATCGAGTATTGCGACTGCCATCGCTTTATATGCTGATTGATCGACGCTTTCTGCAGCAACAAGATTTTGGGACCATCAAGGTATCTTATACGTGGCAACATCGTACATTGCATAAGAGTGCCGCCCTCGTAGTCCTTAATGTATCCCATCCATTGTTCCTTGGGCAGAGAGATTGTCTTGGTGAAGCCCTGTTTCTTGAAGTAGCCGATCGCATAGTTGTCTGCGTAGGTCAAAAAGTGCATGATTTTCGACGTGTTTTTGACGTAGTCCTTAAGATGGTTCATCAAATGTGCACCGTAACCGCGCACTTGTTCCGACGAAGAGATGGCACAGAACACGATCTCAGCGAAACGGTGAGATTCGAATGGCCGGTACGCAATGCCACCCACGACGGTCATAGGTTTTTTGATAACAGCTATACTGACGTGGTTTTTGTCATACACCAGCCGGCTGATGTATTCCCGAGGCATTTTAGGAAGCTGTCTCTGGAAGATATTCTTGAGGCCGGTGAGAATGAGAAAACTCTCTTTTGAGCCGTTGTTATGCACAACACGGAATTCTATCCGTCCCTCACGCTCCTCAACCGCACCTGCTCGCTCTTTATATGTGTACGTATCGCCGCCGAACTCGAAGCTCGTTTGCAGTCGCGTCACGTCATCGCGATCTGGCTGATCCGCTTCTTCTTTCACAGGTTCATGGTCACCAACCTCATCCTCCTGACTTGGTGACCATCCCCGCATGGCTCTATCGGGTTCGGCTTTTGAATTTCTTTTAGCACCGTGGCTAACATTGAGCGGTCCGCGGTTGCTTGTCGTGTGAGATCCCGCGCGATCTTGCGTCTCGTTGCGCAGATTCTGCCGCACATTCCCTTCCTCCGCAGCTTCGAGCTTCACTTCCAGACTTTCCTCGAGCTTCACTGCGTCATCTACCTCCGACTGCTCGTCATCGTCGACCAGCTTCACGCGCTGCTGCATGAGTCTTCTAACCCTAGACCGGCTGGCCGGCCTCAAAATATCACCCCACCAGCCCGACAGGTCCTACCACTTATCAGCCCTAAGCCTGAACCGCTCGGGCCACCAAGACAGACTGCGAACCAGGTGCTACCAATTGCTTGATGAAGCAGCATCTTGTTAATAGTGTACGTTAACATAACTCGTATAAATGTATATCTCTTAATTTTACATTTACTATTGTACATAACTCACGAGCTATTCGCGTACGGTACAGCCCCCGTGTTCACAGCCTCCGTACTCTCACATCATCTCTGCCTCGGAGTCCGACTCAAGCTCGAGGTCCTCAGTCTGTCGCTGAAGGTTACCGAGTCCACTGAGCTCGGTAATGTAAGTTGGATCGCTCAGTGCGGCCTTCACGAAGGTCCATCCCTGTTCCTTCCAAGCATCGACAACCGGCGGGCCGCAGCCGGAGCAGTTCGGAAACGCAGGGCCCCAGATTTTGACAATTTCTTGAGTACTGAGGAAGCCACGCAGTTGATGTGGTACCTCACCGAGTACTGTCGGTGCTGCGTTCGGCGCGCGGCCGAGCTCTGGAACCTGCGCCAGAGCGGCCAACAGCTCGACAGCATGGCCGCTCGCGATCATCGCGCATCCAGGCCGTGTCACCGTGCACATTTGATCGAGAGTCTGTCGCGAAAGGCTATCGCTCGGTGCCACAACGTCGTTGCAGAAGTAGCAGCCGAGCTGGTGACCGACGCCATGGCGCATTACAACGTACGAATCGAGTCCGAGAGCAACGTTAATCACTGTCTTTCCCAGGCCCTGTGCAATTACAGTGGGCAGCCAGCGTGACTCGCGGCTATCCATCAGAAGAAACACAACGTCTGCGCGCTCCATCCGCTCGACGAGCTGGTCGTACTCTTCGCGCTGGCGGTCCTCGCTTGTGATGGGATGGCCCAGCATCGGGACTTCGAGACGTAGTCCTCGACTTGTAACCCCGGGGAAGACCGTTTGCAGCGCCCGCGCTGCTGTCTCCGCCTTGGGCGCGTGGTCTACGCAGTCCGCGTGTGAGTACAGCGGCTGGCGCACTGGGTTCGAATAAGAGACTGTCCCACTGTCCACAAACGTGATATCGTGCACACCCCATGCCATTAGACCACGTGCGATGTAACTTCCGAGCGTTCCCGCTCCCAGCAGCAAGCAACGAAGGCCGGCCACACGCTCGAGATCGATCTGGGGCGCCGCGCGCCACTTCATCAGCTTTAGGTTGAGTCCTACAGCCTGAGTAGCGAGCTCGTGGGGGTTGAGCAGACTGGATACGTCGGAAACCTTCGGTACGAGCTTGTTCTGCGAGTTGCGCTCCCAGCCGTGAGCTCCCTCACCATCCCATTGTGCGCTTGATAGCTCGCCGACCTCGAGCTCAATCCAACGGCTACTCCCACTGGGGCGGTAGATGTAGATACTTGCATGCTTGAACTTGAGATGTGCAAGAAGTGCAGCAACGTTACGCAGATGCCACGGTAGGAGGTCTCCCACGCTTCCGAAGTCTACCACGCCGAGAACTACTGTCTCATCACTGGGTCTAGCCGTATTTGCAGATAGCTCAAGTAGTGGCAGTGTCTCGTATTTTCCGCTGCCACTCTCGGTTTCACGCAACACACATAGAGGGTCTCTGATTTGGCTCATCTGATCGCTGAGACCCTCAGCCAGAGGTCTTGTGCTTACCTTCACAGTTGAAGTCCAAGCCAGAGCAGGAAACATCAGCCAGTAGTAGAACTTGTACTTCTTTAAGTCCGAAAATGACAGAAAGAGGAACTTGCACAGAAGGCTGGGATCTAGAAGAACTGACATGTCAGTTATCTGTTCGCCGAGCTTCTTGGCCTCAGTTCTCAGCAGTTGCAGCTTATCAAGCTCTTTAAATTCTTCAATTGTGTTCAAATTGAGTAAATGGCCGGGAACCGTAAAGTCGCTTGGAGAGGCGGCAGTTTCCACGGATGCGGTCTCAGCAGTCACAGAGGAGTCTTGCATTTGATTGTTGATTTGGGAGAAGCTTTCAGTGTCCAAACGAAAAGCCGGTGCCCGTTGCGCTGCGATTTGCGGCGTGATGAACCCCTCCAGCGGCTGGCGTGCATCCGAAAGCTTAGCGTGCTCTAGTTTGAATTTTGAGAGTTCTGCGAAGAACGGGATGTCCACAAATGACCGTGGCGGTGCGAATTGAGACATAATTCGCTGTCTAATCGAGCACTTGTATTTTGTTTATCTCCTTGTTTCGTGGGAGTGCAACCTCGTGGGCGGGCTGGAGCCCGTGGAGGTGGTGGGCCCTGGGCGGTCGTCCCCACGCTAGGACGGATGGGAGAACAAGCCCCATCTATGGCGTATAGCCCTTGGCTCGGATGTGCTGCGGAACCTCCCTTCAATGGCACCCTGTGATGCCCGCCATAGTGGAGTTGGGAGGAAACGATGTCTTAACGGGGCCCCGATCGGGGAAATCTACTAGCAGTGGAAAGTTCAGGGTTGAGAGGTCAGGTGTCAACGGCACGAGATAGGGCAGATTGCCGCAGACGTTCAGGTCCAGGCCAATGCACCCTGGTCAGTAAATGATCTGCCCAAATGTGTCCTTTCTTGAGCAAAGTTTTGAATGAGATAGATTTTTGACCCAGCCGGTTAATCCATTCAGACCTTCCTCATCTTCTCATACCCCTGTCTCTGGGACCCAATTCACGTTTTTACCTATTTATTGACGTATTCTTCTGTCTTCCGCGTGTCATCGAGTCACATGCCCTTGCCCACAACGATCGGCCCCTGCTTCTCTTGAGCTCGGGGAAATGGGCCTTCAAATGGGTGGATCCATCCTTTATCGAGAGTTGTAAACTACACTCAGATCTGCTCACACCTCTTTCCTGGTGTTATTTGATCCCCTGGTAGGTGTAGCAGGATCTTAGGCTCTTTAGATCTAATACCTCACCACCAATTTATTGAAAAGAAATTCTTCATATTAAAAGGCGCATTTGTCGGCCCGTTGTCCCTATCTCCCTGATCATCGATTTGCACTCAATCACGATCTCAGATCCCCTTGTAAGCCAACTCGAGATCGCTAGACTCAGACCTTGAGTCAGGTCTAAAAAATATTATTTCGATCATGCCGGAAGAATTTGACGCCTCGCATGGATCTACGGCAGCGGGATCGGTGATCCCCGAGCGTGAAATGTTTCCTGGCCGGTCTCTGCGGTCAGTGGACCTGCGCTGGATATCGCGCGTGATGCGAACTGCTGAGACTCGGCCCCTTAAGCTGAGCGACCTATACGAAACGAAACCTGATGATCGCATCTGGAAAACGTACCGCGTCTACCAGGACAACCTAGTGTTGTATAAGAACTGTCCATGGGCCGAATTTCGCTGTATCATGCGTATGTTTGCCTACGATATGGCTGCTCAGACAATGGCTTGGACGCTGAGCGGCGCCGGCGTACTTGTCTACATCTCCGGCATCAGATTGATGCTACTTGAACGAGAAAACATACCATCGGCGCTACTGGCGGTTGTCTTTATTTGCTCAGGAATCTTATTTCATGTCTTTCTGGTGTTTGTAGACCCTGTCCTGTGGACTCAATGGGGCAGTCGCATGAAGGCAGTGCTAAAACTAGCCATCTATGAAAAGGCTTCACAACTGCCACAAGTAGCAGATGCCGGTGTCGATGCGTACGCGGTTCCCGAACTGTTACTACAAGACGTCGACCGAGTTTGTCGTGCTATCGAAATTATGCCCGAGATTGCCGGTTTGTCGATACTGGCAGTGGCATCTTGGGCTGTATTCTACAATCTCGCCGGTCCTGCCGCTCTGGTCCTACCAATCGGAATTATCTTTGTGCTCGGAATGCTTATATTGACGGCAATCATGGGACTAAAGGAACGCCAGGCGATCAAGGCATCCGACGTCCGTATGGGTCTGCTGCGTGAGCTGCTAAACAACATCAACATCTTGAAGTATTATGGTTGGGAGATCGCGCTGGCTGGTGTAGTTGACCGCTACCGCAACATTGAGCTCAGAATACGGCTGCTCACTCAGAATGTGCGCATGGCAATCAATGTCATCAACCGGAACATGTATCTCATTGGCACGGCAGCTACGTTCTGCATTGGACTTCATTTCAAATTACATTTCACTGTGGACCGCGCCGTTCCCCTCTCCGAAATATTGAACTGGGTCAATCTGCCGCTTCTAGTATCGGCAACGGCCACAGCCTCCTTTGACAGCCTCATTGTGTCGCTTGATCGCCTTAGCCGAGCGTTTAGCGCCCCGGAGGCCGGCCCCCAGTGGGATCCCATTCCCGCTCCAACGGATTTAGCATTCGAAATACACCATGCCGATCTCGGCCGCCGTTGTCGAGGACATTACTCCGACATGCCGGAAATCATTAGCATGGATTTCAGCGAACCAATGCTCATCACCTACACTTCAAACCAAGAACCAGTCACAGAGGATTTGTCTCAGCAGCCTGAACAGTCAACCGAGACTATCCAGGTGGGACCTAGCGCCCAGCAGCCTGAACAGTCAACCGAGACTATCCAGGTGGGACCTAGCGCCCAGCAGCCTGAACAGTCAACCGAGACTATCCAGGTGGGACCTAGCGCCCCAGGTCGCTCGGCTCTGTCCCCTCGCACAAATATTGTGGCACCATTACCCGGACCGATTCTCATTCCCGGTCCTTCAAGCGGGCCGGCCGTGAATCCGGCTGGATCAAGTCGTGCTCCGGGCTACCCAAGCTACCTCCCCGGCTCGAACAATGGGGCGGCACCCCCCTTCTCTATCCCCGGGACGCCGCGCACGCCGCTTTCGTCGCGCGGTGAGGCGGGCTACGAGCCGATTATTGCCGGCCTGAACATGCAGATCCGCAAAGGTACGATTGTAGCCGTGGCTGGACCTGTTGGCAGCGGCAAAACGACGTTCATGAACGCGCTACGTGGCCGAGGCAATGAGGGTGCCGGCATTATACCCAGTGTTGCCCCCAGCAGCATGCCACCGCGAAGTGAAGCGGGCAGCGATAATGCAGCTGACGCGGCGCCCGAAAGTTCGGAAGCCACCGGAGCCTCACGCAACTCGAAGCGAAAGCCCAAAGAGCTTGTGTGCAAAGACCCCGACCTCGAGGTGATCGGCGTGCCGCAGTCGACAAGCTACCGTGGCACGGTGCGTGACAATATTCTATTTGGTGCCGAGTGGGACGCCCCACTGTACGACCGTGTGATCAACATGTGCCGTCTGCGCCAAGACATCGAGAACTTCCCTGATGGTGAGCTCAGCGAAATCGGCGATGGCGCATACACGCTAAGCGGTGGCCAACGGGCTCGCATCTCGCTGGCGCGCTGCCTGTACGCCAACCCAGATGTGTATCTGCTGGACGATATCCTGTCGTCCATGGATGGCCTTGTATCGAGCCAGATCTTCGCATCGCTGCGCCGCATGGTGAATCAATCTGGCGGCAGGAAGACAGTTGTGCTTGCCACAAATAACATGCGTATGCTCAACGACGTCGACCAGATCCTCTACTTACGTGGCGACGGCTCGTATTTGACCGGCGATCTGGCGGAGCTGCTCGAGGATGAGGAGTTCAATGAGCTGTTCCGCGTGAATACCAGTGCACCCGAATTGGACCACGACTACGACCCCGCCTTGCACCCGGTAGACTCTAACGGCGTGCCGGCGTTGTACGAGAGTAGTGGCGACAGCGACTACAGCATGGACCTCGACTACATCCTCATGCAGGAGGCTGCACGTATCACGAGTAGCGCGCGGCTCATTCCGGCTCAGCCTATCCCCGAGCCGCCGAACTACCGCTTCAGCATGCCATCACTCAGCAGCGCCGGCGCAGGCTCGACTGCGGTGGATCAAGATGGAGAGTCTGATGATGCTGGAGTCGGCAGCGGTGGTCACCTGTTCGCGCTGATCCAGGATGGCGAGGAGCGCGAGCTCAGCGCGTGGGCGGCGGTGCATCTGCTCAACCGCTGGATGGCGCGGGTTCCATCCCTGTGGTTGTTCGTGCTTGCGGGTTTCCTACTGCTGCACCTTGCGACGTTCTTGACGCCGTATATGGTGCTTATCGAGATGTTTGACTCCGGGGAGACGGATCTTCAAAGGGAGTGGGCCATCATCTACACGATCTCAGTGTTTGCAGTGGTGTTTGTGTCTATTCTGGAGCGGTATGTGTGGGACGTGTACACCAGCAAGGTCACAAAACGTATCCACCTTGGAGCCGTTCTCAGCATGTTCAAGGCGCCGATGGCTTACTTCGAGTCTGTGCCGCTCGGTCGGCTACTTAACCGCTTTGGCAACGATTTGGGCCTGATTGAGGAGCATACCGGCAGCGGCCTGCTGCTCCATGTGCAAACCATCGGCACGATTTTGTGCACGGTCACGTACATGATGTACCTTGACTTCGTCCTCGGCGCTGGACTGGTCCTCGGTGCCACGGTCGTTTTCTACGGCTGCCATTACTTCTGGACGATGACCACGCTTTCCCGCGTTTCGAGCCTCAACGACGCCGTCACTGTTTCCACCGTTGTCAAGGTCATGGAGCAGTTCCACGCGTTGCCTCTCGCCGTCGAGTACGGCCGCGTGCAGGAATCTCTGCACGAACTCAGTCTTGCGTTCGACGACCTGACAATGAGCTCCGTCATGCGCAGCTCCGTTTCGTCTTACCTTGTGGCACGCTCGGCGATGATCATCTACCCCATTTTTGCTCTGCTGCAGCTCGAGATTGCGTTCAGCTCGCGCCTCACACTGGTCGAGGCTGGCGTCTGTACGATTCTGATGTGGAAGATCTGGTGGGGTTGTGTGCAATTCCTGTGCAAACAGCCAACGATGCTTGTACTGGCGCGCAGCCTTGACCGCCTCGAGGAAACGATCACCGGCATCCCGCAGGAGGCGTACCGCAGCTCGCATGTTCCTGACAGCGAGGCCGAAATCGAATCTAATTTGACAGCTGTAGACCGATGGCAGCCGACTCGGGGAGAGATCATTTTCGAGGATGTCAGCTTCCAATACCGTCCGTCGTTGCCACTTATCCTCAACCATTTCAGCTTGTGCATTGCGCCAGGTGAGAAGCTTGGCGTGTGTGGTCGTACAGGCTCAGGAAAAACGACGCTCGTCAACACGATCTTCCGCTTCGCCGAGCTAGCGCGTGGCCGAATCCTCATTGACGGGCGAGACATCAGCACTCTGCCGCTCGACGACCTTCGGGGTGCGTTGGCGATTATCCCGCAGCAGAACGTACTGTTCCGCGGAACGATTCGCTCAAACATCGATCCGCTAAGCCAGATAAGTGATGGTGAGTTGTGGGATGCGCTCCGTCGCAGTGGCTTCCTCAAGGCTACGGCGAACAATGTCGGTCTCGACTACGAAGTCGACAGCCGCGGCGAGAATTTCAGCCGAGGCGAACAGCAAATGATCGCCCTCGCGCGTGCGCTTGTGCGCAAGCCTAAGATTCTGCTGCTTGACGAGGCCACCGCCGCCGTCGACTTAGAGACGGACAAGCTGATCCAGCAAACAATCAAGCGCGAGTTCGCACACTGCACTGTCATCTCCATTGCACACCGCATTCAAACGATCGTGAAGTACGACCGAGTGCTCGCCATCGGGCCGAATAATATGCGCGAAGTCGGGGCACCGCACGAACTGTACCGCCGGCGGGGCCATTTTTGGGAGATATGTGAAGATGCTGGAATCGAGGAAACGGATTTCGATATTTAGTATACGAACGGTATTTATTATGGATAACATTATTTTTCTAGACTTATTTGTAGTGCGCTGTCAGTATTGACATCTGCAGTGCTTATCAGTGGTTTGGTGTGGTTTCAAACAGATCTGACTTACGTCCGATCTGATTCGTCAGATTCTGATGATAAGCTGCGTAAGTTTGGCAATTGCGCGACCCATATCAAGAACCTGAAACGTTCGGGCTCACAGCAAATTGATTTAGCCTTATCAGTAATCGCTGTTGCAGACATAACAGCATCTACGCCCGGCATTTACTGATAAGCAAATGTCCCCATTGCAGTTGGATCCCCTTAACGGCCAACTTCGCCCTGCGCCTTCCCCTAACCCACGACAGGCATCACTTGCCTGTTTACCATTGTTTCGCATGCCTACTACCGACCCTATCGGTGAGCGGGTCCGCCCCCACCCAAAACCATCCACACCGAGTGCGATTGGGTTATTTTTTGGGAGGGAAGTGAGACTCAATCCCCCAGAAATTAAGAAAGATTCCAATAGAGGATTAAGTGCTATACAATAAGGCTCTATTCGCTCGTCATTGCTAGGACTACCTTTCCTTCAATGCTACCTCGAACATGGCCTCGTGTGCACCGCCGAAAGAGTGCTGACAGCCTGTTTTCGACGGCAAGCGCGACGTCAAGCGGTCACAGCTCCTCAGAAGATGGCAAGAGTGCTGCAGACTCTCAGATTCCCCACTCACCGGAGTTTCTCGACGAGCGCCTACCGAACGAGTACTTTCGACAGGACATCATTCGCCTGGTCCACCAAATGCGTATCCCCGGGTGGTCGCACGTGGCCGAGGACATGGCACTTGACCTCGAGCTCAATCGAATCAGCGGCGCCCTCACGAACTCTGTGTTCTCAGTAAAGAGTCCACAGTATGTGCGGGATAGCCTGCGCAAAGAGAACCAGGCAGCCAAAGCCGGCGGCTTCAAAGTTCACCGCCTGCCACAGATGCTACTCCTGCGTGTATATGGTCCCAACGTGGATCTTCTAATTGATCGCAAGAAGGAGCTACGGACCGTCGCCGAGCTTACGAAACACAACATCGGTCCACGGCTGCTGGGCACCTTCCAGAATGGCCGCTTCGAGCAGTTCCTCAACGCCAAGCCACTCGAGAAGGAAGACCTGCGCCAACCTGATACCAGCAAGCAGATTGCGCGTCGTATGTGCGATCTCCACAAGAACATCCCTCTGTCTGCCGAGGACCGCGCTGGAGGACCCGTTGTGTGGCAGAACCTTGGCCAATGGATGCCAACAGCCAAAGAAAAACTTCAACGCTTCGACCAGCAGACGAAAGGCACGCAGCAGCGTATCCTGCACTGCGAGAAGTTTACCGAGTTCGAGGCTGCAGTCCAGCGATACCGGAACTACCTGGTCACGAAATATGGCGCAGAGCCGCTCATGTTCTGCCACAACGATACCCAATACGGCAACCTGCTACGTGTAGAGCCATCTAAGGGCTCACCGCTGTTGCGGCCACAGAACGAGCACCGCCAGCTCGTTGTCATCGACTTCGAGTACTCCGGTCCCAACCCACCGGCGTACGACATCGCAAACCACTTCTGCGAGTGGATGGGCGACTACCATGACCCCGAACGGCCGCATCATATCTGGACTGACCGCTACCCGACCGCCCAGGAACAGCAGCTCTTCGTGCGAAGCTACGTCGAGCAAAGTGCCGACGAATTTGACGAGGTGAAGATCGATGCACAGATCGACTCGCTGATTGCGGCCGCCGCTGAGTGGCGCGCGGCAGTGAGTGCCTTTTGGGCAACGTGGGGTATCGTGCAGAGTCCGGAGAAGCCGGAGTTCCGCGACCATCTGCTCGACCAGAACCCGAACTACGACCTCAAGACGGGCGAGGACTCGGCCGATGAGAGCCACAGCATGGTGGTCGAAGAGGAGGAAGACTCTGGTGAAGAGTTCGACTACCTGTCGTACTCGAGCGAGAAACTGGGGTTGTTCTGGGAAGATCTACGGAAGCTGGGATTGGCAGATGCCAAGTGATGAAGGCATTTCGGTTTGCCTGTGTATTATTATAATTGCTACGGATGCGTGTCTCTATCACAGATGGAGAATTAGAGTGCGAACAAATATAGAAGGATCATATATATCATATACAACAGCAGTCTTGCAGTGTGTTTCAGGAATCAAGCATTTCACGTTACAGATCTATAAAGTTTAAAGCGTTTAAAGAAGCATCTTGCGCGGGTCCTCAATGTACTCCTTCACAGTGCGCAGGAAGCTGACGGCCTCACGACCGTCGACGATACGGTGATCGTAGGTGAGAGCGAGGTACATCATGGGGCGGGCCTCGACCTTGCCGTCGACAACCATGGCGCGGTCCTTCACACCGTGCAGACCGAGAACAGCGCACTGCGGCATGTTGATGATGGGAGTGCCCATGAGACTGCCAAAGACGCCACCGTTAGAGATGGTGAAGGTGCCACCAGACATGTCCTCGAGCGTGAGGTGACCGTCGCGGGCCTTGGTGCTCAGGTTGACGATCTCCTGCTCGATGCCCAGCACATCGAGGCTCTCGGCGTTGCGGACGACGGGGGTAACCAGACCCTTAGGAGTAGCAACAGCGACAGAGATATCCACGTAGTCGCGGTACACGATATCCTGGCCCACAATGCTAGCATTGACGGCGGGCCACTCCTTCATGGCCAGCGCAGCGGCCTTGGAGAAGAGACCCATGAAGCCGAACTTGATGCCCTTCTTCTTGATAATCTCGTCCTTGTACAGCTTGCGCATGTTCAGCAGTGCAGTCATGTCGACCTCGTTGAATGTAGTCAGCGACGCCGAGGTGTTCTGCGACTCCTTCAGGCGCTCGGCAATACGCAGACGCATGCGGTTCATCTTCACAGCGGTCTCATCACGGCTGAACGACTGCGCAGGCTTGCTGGACTCAGCCGCCGCGGGCTTGGACTCCTTCTTGGGAGCAGGCTTAGACTCCTGCTTAGGGGGAGCAGGTTTTGACTCCTGCTTGGGCTCGTCCTTCTTGACCTCTTCCTTCTTCTCCTCCTTGGGGGCCTCCTCCTTGGGGACCTCCTCCTTGGGCTTAGCCGCACCCTCAGCAGGGGCCTCACCGGGCTCGATCTTCAGCAGGTCCTGGCCAACCTCCACGGTGTCATCAGGCTGAGCCAGAAACTCAACGATCGTACCGCTCATTGGCGCGTTCACACTGACGTCGATCTTATCGGTCTCGATACTGGCAACCTCCTCGTCTTGATTAATGAAGTCGCCAACCTGTTTTGTAAACTCCTTGAGGGTACCTTCGCTGATACTCTCGGCCATCTCAGGCACCTTCACGACCTCGGCGTAGGTGCGGACGGCAGCCATGCGGCCGGCACGCAGCGAATTGATCGCGTTGGGGGCGAACTTCGCACCAGGCGCGAGCGCCATAGGACGCTGGACGCTCGAGATACTGCGTGTAGACACGGAAGAAGTAGCTTTAGAAGCCGACAGCGCATTGAGAGCACGCGGCGACACTTTCACAGCCTGCGCGGAACGACGAACGGAAGCGCGAAGCATTTCTTAAAATATACCTATTCGGCTGTTAGGTGGTTTTTGGGCTCTGTTTTGTGGCTGGCAGAGGTGGGAAAGGAAGATCGTTTGCTCCTAGACGCGGCCAATGGACGAGCGGCGTAATAATTTCAGATCACCTGACAAGCGAGACCCTTGACGCCCACACCCTTGACCCTCGTCGGCACCCCCGGACCACCCGTTTTCTCAGCCATTAGCCACTGTCGACCCTGCCATTACCCGTTTCCCCAGATTTTGAGCCACCCCTCTCAAACCCAGTTCCATCCGTGTAAAGCCGAACAGCTCCCAACGACGCGCCGTAGGGTTAACGAATTACACCCATCGATGCTTGGAGCGCTCGAGCCCGCTGTTTCTTCTACCTGGGTCCCATGAAAGACCCCTCAGTTTATGTTTACCCCGGACCGCGGCCGCCCCAGTCAACAAACAGGGCGGCGCCGGTGCTGGGGACCTCACAGAGGTGAGTAGCGGTAACCTTTTAACTCACGGTGTCAACTTTGATCCGTAGAAAATGTCACATATACATAATGTAAAAGCGATGCATGAAGATAGACCCGGTGCATAATAAATAACAGTTATATAAAATATATATAACCTGCGCACCAGAGTGACTAGATCCCGCCGATACGATTAAACCGATACATAACTGATTACTATGTCATACTAGTATGCATTTTGTGCGGTACTGAAGCTCGCTTGCAAAATCCATACTAATTCGGGATGTTTACGATCTGAGACCTTTCCGATTTCACAAAGCAACATCTGGTATAAATATGCGATATGTTTCCTGCTTAGGCAACGCTCTCCAGCCGCCAGGCGTCATGTTTGCAGATTTTGCACAAATCAAGTGAAACACTTTTGTATCCCTATTTCCTATTTGCGTGAGATCTATGATATTTAGACGCCATGGTGCAGTATTGGGCGATACCCAACGGTCCTTTGCCTGCGCATTATTTTTCAGACCGATCCATACCCAAGTGCGTGTTTACCATTACCCTTTTGGGACTTCCAACGTTTGCGTCAATATGCACGCAGCAATATACATATGTACTCGAGATTTCGCGGATCTTGAACTCGATAGACCAAACGCACACACCAAGTTATCGATTTCTGATCCATCCAATTCTCTTCTTACGACTTATCCTGCACTGATTCAAGAACACTAATTGTTCAAATGAGTCGCACCTACGCTGATCCGTCTCTGCCGAACGCCGAGCACTACTACGCCAAGCCACATTACAGCCTGTCCTATGAACCGGAATCTGAAGATGCTGGAGTAATCCAGCCGCCTCAATCGGACTTTGATACATTCTACACGGACATGGCGAATATCGACTCAGAGCTGGACGCCAACTTCCTCGCTGTGCAGGAGCTGGCTATGCCCGAAGGCATTCCGTATTCGGCACCCACTTATAGTAGTCACCGTCCGATCTACGCTCACGATGTTCAGCGCACACTTAATCCTCTGGCTGAGTCACAAGAGTATGTGCCTTCGCTGCCCCGCCAGGCTCAGAGCCAAGCTAATCACCACCACCAGCCGCTCTTCAACGATCTCGCTTCTGATCCTCCCAAGTCTTTAGGCTACCCCGGTCCTCTGGACCAATTTGATGATATCCCCTCGTCTCCCCCCAGCTCACCACAGCGGATGGTCGAGTCCCAGACTGAATCCCACCAAATCGACTCACACCACCAGGTTGAGTCACGTCAGCTCACTACTTCCTCGGTGCAGCTTCTCGATCTGCCTGGTTATGAGCCTGAACTCGACCATGGGGTGCTGCCGCATACTGACCTCCCAGTTGTTGAGACTGCCGGTCTCGGCGAGAAGACGCACCTGTGGCCACAATACCACCAGGAGCCGCAGTCCGAGCCCTCGCGGAATCTGGACCCGCTTGGTCTTGGTCACAGCTTCCATCACCGCCCGCAGTCGAGCATTTCGCGCCTCGTGGAGCCGCTGGTCCCCCTGCCGGGCATGGGTGCGGCCCCTGCGTCCAACCTCGAGTTCCGCTCTCCCGCCATGGGCCCGCCGCAGCCGCAGCCTCCAATCTCGCCGTACTTCTCTAATGGCCCTGAGCACAACCACAGCAGTCCTGGCCGCGTGCAGAAGATGTCGCGCAACCGCTCCCCGCTACTGCGCGCACCCGACCAGTCGCCTTACACTTCCGCACCGTACACCTTCCCGTCGCCGCAGATCCCCGATTCGCGCTCACAGCCGCGGCTGCGTCGGCATCCGAAGGGTGCACCGCCGCCGATCACAATGGCCGAGCACCGGCTGCGCCTCCAGATCAAAGCTCAGGCCGAGGCAGCGCAGCTGCAGCAGCAGCAGCAGCAGCAGTCTTACTCGTCGCAGTACGCCGACCCAAGCCATTCGAGCCATAGCACTCAAAGCTACAGCCGCCATCAGAGCCAACACCCCGCATACCAACCCACGCCGGTGCAGCTGCGCAGCCCCCAGCTGCATGCGCCGTACGGCTCACAACCCGCACATCACCACCCTGCATACCACACTGCCCCGGCCTATACCTCGCATGATCCCCACCACGCCGAACTGCAGACACAGCTGCTGCCGCCGCCGCACGCCTCAGCTCACGCGGTGCCATACGGCGTGCAGCAGCGCCAACACCAGCACCAGCGCCAGCACTTTGCACAGCCGTCCATGCCCGCGTCGCAACACGCCATGCCGCATCCCACGCAGCAGTACACCGTGCAAACGCCGCACATGATGGAGGCGGCGAGCCTGAGTCCCGCGCTGAGCGACGCGTCGATCTCGCCGGACCCCGCGGAACACGCGGAGTTCTCGTGGCAGCCAATTGTGACGCTGCCGCGCTCCGAGCACACGGACGCGATCATCGAGGAGCAGCGCAAACCGAAGCTGAAGCGCAAGTCTCGGCTTCCTGACGGTGTGGTTGACGAGTACGTCGGCACGACCGACGAGGAGCACGTGTTCATCTGCCTGTACCCGGGCTGCGACCGGCCCTTCCGCCGAATGTATAACCTGCGTTCGCATATCCAGACCCATCTGTGCGACCGTCCGTACATATGCAAGCTCTGCAACGCGAACTTCGTGCGCCCGCATGACCTTCGCCGCCACGAGCGTTGTCACTCCACAGCGCGCCCGTTCCTGTGCCCGTGCGGCAAGGGGTTCAATCGCCAGGACGCCATGCACCGGCACCGCCAGCGCGATATTTGCGCCGGCGGCATCCCGTCCGCCGTGCCGAAGTCGCCGAAACCGCGCGGTCGGCCGAAGGGCAGCCGGAGCGCGAACACAACGCCCAAGCTCGGCACCGAGTTCTCGCCGAAACTGTCGCCTGGCTCGTTCCCGCAGCATATGTAGGTATGTAATGATATAATGATAAAGTGCCTTCTTTTATAGCGCCTTTTTGTGAATGCCTTACAGCACCCCCAGGACTACCCGAATGCTACCGCCCGCAGTTTCCACGAGCCGTATCGTCCGACCCCGAGTCCTCTGGTCGTGCGCCAGCTCGTCCGCCTCTCAAATAACAACAGTACACTAAATAGTACTAATATAAGCTAATGCGTTAGTGCGCCAATATCAATAGGGGATGCCGTTGGTGATGCGCTGGAACTCGTCGTATCCCTTCGTGAAGTTCGACTCGTAGCTCTTCGAGATCAGCGAGCGCATGTACTTCGCGGCCTCGGCCTCGGTCTTTTGCAACGCGAAGCGCGCGCGCAGGCGCTTGATGGTCTGTCCCTTGAAGCACGGCAGGCCGCTCTCCAGCATGGGCTCGACGAGGCGGCAGATCTCGTCGGCGTAGACACGGCTGGCCAGGAACGCGCGCACGCACTGCTCCTCGAACCACTTGAACGGCAGCGACTTGTTGCCGCCCATGACCTTGACCATCTCCTTTGTGAGCTTGAACGGCGCGGCCTCGAAGCGCACGCCGCCAGGCACGATGTCGAAGCAGAATCCGAAGTCGATGTGGATGACGTGTCCGTCGTCGTCGTACATGATGTTGCCGTTGTGGCGGTCCTTGAACTGGATGAGCCAGGAGATCACCGAGTACGCCGCCATCGACTTCACGAAGTTCAGGCGCGCGCGCTGGAAACCAATGCTGTTCGGGCCACCGTGCTTCGAGCGGTACCACTGGTCCAGGCCGTTGACCGCCTCGCGGCCCATCATGTCACGCGACACGGAGTTCGGCAGCACGTCGATCACGCCGCGGCCGGCCTCCGTCGCCGTCACCTTGTACGGGAACACGTAGACGTCGAGACCGCAGAAGTTGAAGATGCTGCGGAACACGCTGATCACCTGCAGTGCCAGCACGTCCTGTCGGCAGTCGTCGCCGACCTTGAAGATGCCGCCCTGCCACACGTCCTCCGTGCGCTTGCGCACCTCCATGACGTTGTCCTCGTCGACCTCCTCGACCTCCAGCCGGATCTTGAACTTCGCCAGGAACGGCGCCTTCGCATGCGACTGCAGCGGCTTGCCGGACGTGCGGTCGATGTCCACGACGTCGCCGTCCGGGTGCGACGGCAGGTACACGCCCTTCGGCAGCTTGATCTTGCCCATCTCCTCGTCGATCTTCTCCTTCTTCTCCGCCTTCGACTTCTTGATGTACGGCTTCAGCTTGCCGGAGATCGACGTGATGTCCCCGAAGAAATCAAACTCCGTGTCGTAGTACGCCTTCTCCTCGCGGTCGAACGACGCCACCATGCGCTCCAGCACCGCGTCCAGCTTCGGCTTCAGCGTGCTCGGCACGGTCGCGTCGTCGTCCGTGTACATGTTGGCCTTCATGTTCCAGATGATCTGGTGCGCAAACTTCGCCGAGTACTTGCCGGCCTCCAGAATGTACTCCTCGATGTGTCCGGCGTCGTCGTGGCGCAGCTGCTGCACGATCTGCGGGACGTAGAAGAATGTCTTGGCGATGTCGTGCGACTGCAGCGAGCGCAGCGCGTACTGCGCCACGGTGTTGTACCGGCTGAACGGCGGGAGCAGCAGGTTGATCGACTCGATCGGGCTCACCTGCGCCCAGCACAGCACGAGGAACGACAGGCCGGCGCTCGTGCGCGCGGCCGCGGCCGCCCGCGCCGAGTTGGCTGCGCTCGAGCTGCCGCCGCCAATGCCACCAGCACCACGACCGCCGAAGTGCTTGGCCGCGTACGACTCGAGGTAGATGTGGACGGCCGGCCCGTAGCGGCACACGGCAAGCGGCCGCGCCAGCACGAGCTGCTGCAGCACGGCAGCGCCGTCGGCCGTCAGGCGCCAGCCGAAGTACAGGCTCGCCGCGAGGTGCGGGTTGACGCGCCAGGCGGTGCGGACGTGCTCGGCACCGAAGCCGGCGCCTGAGGCGAGCACCGAGTGCGCTGTGAGCGCGCGCTGGTCGACAGAGCCCGGGCCCAGCGGCTCATACCAAGCCGCGATCTTCTGGTGCTCCTGCGTGACGAGCTCGTGCAGCAGCCGGTCCTCGGGGCGGTGCCGCGCGTGCAGGTAGCGCGCGAGCTGGCCGAGCAGGCCCAGCGTCTTGCGCTGCGCCATGATGCTCGAGCCGTACGTCCACTGCGGCGCAGGCTGCACGTACCAGCTGAGGCCGGCGAGCGCGATGCGTTTTTCCAGGCGCGCCACGAGCTCCGCGTTCACGGGGCGCAGGGCCTGGTTATGCGTGGCCGCGAGGAACGACACGACGTCGCCGGCGAATACTAGGATCTCGAGACGCAGCGTGCGTGCGAGCGCGTGCTGCGACGCCGAGCGGACCAGGCCGAGCAGCCACGCCTCGCTGAGACGCGCGAGCAGCGGCAGGTAGAGCGGGCTCACAAGCACCGTGTTGAACAGCGCACCGCGCACGAACCCGGCGAGCAGCTTGGCGTGCGGCGCGAGCTGCTGGCGGATCAGCCCTTCCTCGCGGTCGAGGACCTTCTTGTTCGTCGGCGCGTACTCCATCTCGCTCCACAGCGGCTGCTCGGTGTCCCAGTGCCGGTTGAACACGCCGCGGCGCCGCGAGACCAGGGCCGCGCTCTCCTCGAGCACGCCGCTGACCACGAGCTCGCGCAGCGCGGCGTGGCTGTTGATCACCTGGTACCAGAAGCTGATGCCCAGCGTGATCGAGTCCTCCGTGAACAGGCGGAACGGCGCGCGCACGGCGGCACGCACCACGCGCGCGGCCTGGCCGGTGTGGTCGGCCAGAAACGGCCCCGCGTCCAGCAGCGCCTGGCGCAGCTCGTCGGCGTTGCGCGCGAGCTGCAGCTGCGCCACAATGCGGCCGCCCAGCTGCGACGGCGACGGCGCCACGAGCACGCCGGCCGGCGTGACGATGCCGGCAGCCGCGGCGGTCGCGAACGGGTCGCGCGGCTGGTGGCGCGAGATGAGCACGCACTGCGCCACAAAGTCGTCGGTCGCGTCCTCGGACGCCAGGAACTCGAGCGCCTTGCGGCGGCCGCGGCCCAGCGCGTTCTCCATGTTCAGGTACGAATAGATCGCGGCGCGCAGGTCCGTGTCGAGCACGCGGTTGACCTGCTCGAGCCACACCGAGACGTTGGACTCGAACGCGGCGCGGCTCGCCTTGCGCAGCATAATGCTGTCGCTCAGCTCGAGGCGCACGCCGGACGCCGCCGAGTGGAACACGGCGCGCGGCGAGTACTCGTCCTGCAGCGCGTTGTCGGTCGCCTCGCCCAGCAGCGTCACGCAATCGAACATCGCGTAGAGACTCAGTGGCTGGCACAGCGCCGCCGGAATGCCGCTGACGATCTGCGTGATCATCTCGGCCGCCGACTGGCGCACGGCGCTCACGCGGTGGCACGCCAGCACGAGCAGCCGCTTCACGTTCGCGGCAATGGCCACGAGCGCGTGCTCTGAAATGTAGCCCCAGTTGCGGATGTAGCTGCGCATGAGCGCCGCGACCACAGCGGCCATACTCGTGGCGTGGTCGCCGCCGGTCTGCGCGAGCTCGGCGTCCGCGAAGTAGTGCGGCAGCTGGGCGATCACGCCGGCGTGCGCGCGCAGCTCCTCGAGCAGCAGCGTCGCGCCGAAAAACAGCGTCGGCATCGTCGCCGCCGTGCCGCGGCCGCTCACGCGCACATCGCGCCGCGCCAATGCCTGCGTCTGCGTCTCCAGCGCGGCCGCCGCCGCGCCGCGGTTCAGCACCGCGTTCGTCTTGAGGTCGCTCTCGACGTGGTTCGCAGACTCCTCGCTCACCAGCGGCGGCGAGTGGCGCGCAATGCGCCGCAGGTACCGCAGATCGTCGCCCCGCAGCGCCTCCACAGTGAAGCCGAGCGCCGCGAGGTTGAACCACGCGTTGCGCTGCTTCTCGAGGAGGACCCACGCATCGGGGCCGCTCTGCTTCTCTTTGTCATTCTTGGCCTTACCGTCAGTGTCGCCGTTGGCCTCGCCGTTGGCGTCACCATGAGCCTGGCCGTTCGCTTGGCCGTTGGCTTGCCCATTGGCCTGTCCGTTCATCTGGCCGTTCACCTGGCCATTCGCCTGGCCGTTCGCCTGATGCGTCTTCGCGTGGGCCGCCTGAGCCGCCGCCTTAGCAGCTGCACGCGCGGCTGACGGCTGAGCCAGCGTCGACGCGTTGCCGGCCGCCGCGGTTTCCGCGAGCACGTCGGCCTCGCCGGTGGACTCCGCCATGATCGCGAGCGGCGCGAACAGGTTGCGTACGTCGGGGCTCGTGTCCTTGCCGTCGTTCATGATCACAAGGTCCAGCAGGTGTGCGTAGTACGCGCGGTCGTGCGGGCGGCCGTTCGCGATCTGCGTGCGCGCCGTGCGCACGGCCTTGACGAGCGCCGGCTTCTTGCGCCGCTCGGCCGCCACGAGCTGCAGCAGCACTGACTGCAGCCGCTGCTCGCTCAGCAGCGGCGACAGCAGACCCCACGTCTCGATGATGCGCACGTCCACATCGTCGTCCATCGTGCCCATCTTCTGCTCGAGCACGGACGCCGCCAGGCTGCTCAGGGCAGGCTGGTTGAACGTGCTGACGACGCCGACCAGCATCGAGAGCACCGACGCCACAAACTCGAGGCCGGGCGTCGCCGAGCGCGCAGCGGCACCGCCGGCCGCAGCACCCGTCTTGGCCGCACCAGCGCCGCCACGTAGGGGTGAGGCCCGGATCGGCTGGAAACTCGCGCCGGAAAACCCGCGGATACTCGTGCCAGGGCTATCGCGGTGCGAGCCGCCGCCGGTGCGCGCACCTGGCACAGCACCGGGCGCAGCACCGGGCGCGGTTCCGAGCCCGAGGTTGGCGAAACTGGCCAGCACGGCCTCGTACTCAGACGCCGACAGCTTGTTTGCGACCAAAAACACCAGCTTCATGCGCCCTTGCTCGGTACGCACGTGCTGCGCGAAGATCTGCGTGAACTGGCGCATCGCACGCACGGCCGTCGTGGGTGTGGCACGCGAGAGATAGTCGACGAGCTGGTCGGCATAGCCTGCAAGGCGCAGGTCACTGCAGCCGACGACGCGTGCTGTTGCGCGCGCCAGCGTGGCCGCCAGGGCGGGCGTGCGCGGGCTCTCCGTGCTGAGGTTGCGCTCAATGCTCTCCCACACGATCGCGTCGAGCTCTTCGTCCACGCGGTTCGACACAATGCAGTGCTCGATCACACGCGCGAAGCTGTCCATCGCCTCGTCGAGCAGCGGCACGAGCTTCGGCGGCACGATGAGCGACGGCGCAAACGCCTCGGGGCTGAACCCTTCCTCGAGCCGCTCCAGCTGGTTCGTGCTGAACAGAATGAGCTCGGCGCGGGTCACAGGCTCCTCGGGGGCATTGCTTGCGATCACGTCCGTCTCGGGCACGCTGCCGAGCGGGCCGCCCGCCAGCGACCCGTTGTATGCAGAGCTGCCGTAGGCCCCGCCGTAGCCGCCGCCGCTGTACGACGTGGGTGCCGGCGCACCGTACGTCTCGGCGTCGACTTCACTGCCTGATCCAGCCGTGCCGCTGAACGCCGCACTCACGGGGCGCACAGGGAACGTGGAGCTGTAGAGATCCACGACAAGGGCGACGCCGCGCAGCAGCGCAACCGACGCCTCTTCTTCATCGATAAGCACGAGCTCGATCTCTTTCGCGCTCTTCGAAGACGACGCGGGTGGTGGTGCGGGGCCCTCAAGGGCCTGGCTGTGCTCGACCACCAAGTCGTCGCACCGCTCCTGCACGAGCTCCTCAACGTCGGGGCTCGTCAGCGCCATAACGCGGCGGCACATCGTCGGCGACACCACGTCGGGCGTCTTCGACTCGGCCAGGCCATCTAGTAGGCCCAGCAATGCCTGGAACGCGCGGCCGAAGTCCTGCGCCGTGCCGCCAGACAGCTGCGCGGAAAATTCCTGGATGGCCAGATCTATAAGATCCTGGCGCCCGGCTCGCGCCAGATACGTTGCGAGGCGTGTGGCAACGCCACGGTTGATGGCAGCGCTCGTCACAACCGAGGGCGCCGCCTCCTGCTCGCGCGTCACGTTGGGATGCCACTGGCGAACACGGAACGCGCTCGAAAACAGCAGCAGCTGGCCAAGCTGATTCTGAGCCTCGGGGCTCAGCACTATGGGGGTGTCAGCGGTGGTGAGCACGTTCGAGTGGGGGGAAGAGTTCTTTGCCAACGCGTCGCACAGCGCAACCAGGTTCTCGGCCTGGCGCTCCTCGAGCAGCGTCTCTCCGGCCGCAAATGGCAGTACAACTGACAGCAAGCGCTCTGTGTCGTCCACTGAACCCAGCGCGGCGATCTGCTGCAGCGCCGCCAGGCGCAGCGGGCGATCGCCAAAATTCATGTCCAAACAGTTCATCTGGCCAAGCAGCAAATGGTCAATTCGTAGATCGCGTTCTGTCCTGCTCTTCTATGACCTTGATCTGCTCTGTCCTGATGAGATCGTGCGTTTGGTTGTCTGATCAGTGATAATCCTGTTTCCGTGCTTATCCCGCTTCCGGTAGTGCGCGGGTGGATAAAGGTCGCACGAACGATGGCAGAAGCCGCGGGGCTAGGGCAGCCTCGGGCCATGAGCGGCTTTAGCAGCGTCCCCGGGGTACCTCGCCCTGCCTTCTCCTCACCGCCAACATAGCGGCACGTGGAAGGTTGCATGGTAGCTGAAGAGTACGTACGTGTACATTGTATGGGTGTGGCTTTCGTATGAGAAATTCTCATCTAAAGAAATATTTGACTTTTACAACATTAGCCGCCGTGCCGTAGATTTTTGGCCGAGCTTCTTATTATCGTGCCCCGAGTCCGCTGGAGGAGGCCCTTGCCCGGAAATTGCTGGCATGGCAACTCTATAATAACTGACAGGCTTAATATTAATTCCACGATTTTCAGGGGTACAATGATCCGCAGTCTGGAGGGTCAAGCGAAATACTCTCGAGTTTCCTGCCTGTCAGGCTCATTCCACTGAATACCCTCATCCATGCTGTACCGTTAACACCAGCATGGATAGTATGTCCCAATAGTAAGTCCCAATGCCCGTCTACCCATAGGGCCGTGGGGCTAGATGAACCCTTGAGCCCACCAATGCTTTCTACTAACGCCGGCGCGGTTAGCCGGCGAGGAAGCAGTAGAAGCGCACCAGGCCCTTCGACCCTGTCAGCGATAAGGCCGGGAGATACCCCGACATATTTCGAGACGATAGTTCTTTCCCAGCCCACGTGATGGAAATTTATAGGTGGAAAAAAACCCTTTGTATAAATTCACGAGTAAATCATCCACCAACCGCGTGAAGTCGAAATAGCTCTGACATCCACACTTAATCAATTCGTTGATTTGACTAAACGCTGGTCGTCTACTTGTCTTCGACTAGTTATCTTTTTTCTTTTTTTTTTGCTTCCTTCTGGTTTCGCATTATCTCGGCCAGTAGTCACGCCACAGATCTACTCCACAAACACACGCGAAAATTACTAGATGTGTGGAATTCTCGGATTACTTCTAGCGAATCCCGAAGGCCTGGCTTCTCCTGCGCTGCTCGAGGGCTGTCATTACCTTCAGCACCGCGGTCAAGATGCTTGTGGTATTATGACGTGCGAGCCCCGTGGCCGCGTGTACCAGTGCAAAGGCAACGGCATGGTGCGGGACGTGTTCACGCCGACACGTACCGCTAATCTCTTTGGCAATATGGGAGTTGCGCACCTGCGCTATCCGACTGCCGGCTCGTCGGCTAACTCGGAAGCGCAGCCGTTCTACGTGAACTCTCCGTACGGCATCGCGATGTCGCATAACGGCAACCTCACCAACGCCGAGGCGTTACGTACGTACTTGGACGAAGTTGTACACCGTCACATTAACACCGAGAGTGATTCGGAGCTTCTGCTAAACGTGTTTGCGGCCAAACTGCAGGAAACGAACAAGCGCCGTGTGAACGTTGAAGACATTGTGGCTGCGCTCAAAGGTGTTTACGAACTAGTTGAGGGCGGCTTTGCATGTGTCGCGATGATTGCGGGCTATGGTGTCATCGGCTTCCGCGACGCCCACGGTATCCGCCCTCTTGTGTATGGCGAACGCCTCAGCGAGAACGGCATAGACTACATGTTCGGCTCCGAGAATATCGCACTCGAGGCCCTGGGCTTTTCGAACATCCGCGACGTACTTCCCGGTCAAGCCATTATTGTTACAAAGGAAACGGCTGCCCAACCGATCGTGTCGCAGGTCGTCCCGCCGCAGACGTACGCGCCGTGCATCTTCGAGTACGTGTATTTCGCCCGCCCTGATTCGGTTATCGATGGTATCAGTGTCTACCGCTCGCGCATTGAGATGGGCACCTCGCTCGGCCGACAGATCCGCGAAAAGCTCGGTGGAGATGAGAATGTACAGGATCTTATCGATGTCGTGATCCCCGTGCCGGACACGTCGAACCCGAGTGCTTTGGCAACGGCCACTGAACTCGGCCTGCCATACCGTGAAGGTTTCGTGAAGAACCGCTACGTGGGTCGTACCTTCATCATGCCGAACCAGAGCGAGCGTCGCTCGTCGGTACGGCGCAAGCTGAACGCCAACAAGTTCGAGTTCAACGGCAAGAACGTACTGCTGGTCGACGATAGTATTGTACGTGGCACAACGTCGTTTGAGATTGTGCAGATGGCACGCGAAGCGGGAGCCCGTAAGGTCTTCCTTGCCAGCTGTGCCCCTGCGATCCGCTTCAATCACATCTATGGTATCGATCTCGCGGACTCACGTGCGCTTGTGGCACACAACAAGGCCGTCAAAGATATCCAGGCAACACTGGGATGCGACGGTCTCTTTTATCAGCGCACGGAGGACCTCGTCGATGCTTGCCGCCGTGCCGCGCTTGACCCTGCACAGCTCGCCATTAAGGGCTTCGAGATTGGCGTGTTCAATGGCCAGTACGTCACTGGAATCACCCAGGCCGACCTCGCTCACCTCGACAAGATACGGCATAACCCGGACGACCCAAAGCGGCTCGCGAAGTCCGACTCCGACTTGAACGTTTACAACGAGGTCATTGTACAATAAATTTACTCTAATTAAACCCCTATTTAACTAAGAATATGAATAATGAAACCACTAAGGCGCACAATAAATAAATAATAATGATAATAATAGTACAGCGGGTCGAGTCAAGGATGACGGGTCACCTTCTTGTGGGCGATCAGATCCGGCCCGGAAAACTCAACTCCGCACGTCCCACATGTCAGCACGATCGAGTGGCCCTGCTTTTTGCGCTGGAGCTTAGCTTTCGCTTTGCCCAACTTCTTCGGCTTTTCTTCGGTGTCTAAACCAGGAAGCTGCTGGGCTGGCTTATCAGCGGATACATCTCCGTTTGAAGAAGCAAGCGACTCGCGGCTGCCCAGAAGCAGCGTTGATCTGCCATTGGGAGTCTGTTCACGTTCTTTCCGCGTATTCGATGGCACAACGCTGGGCACTGAGCCTGACTTCTGTAAGGGTCGTCGCGGATCTCTCTGCTTGAGATGAAGAATAGCTTTGCGCACTGCTACGTTGAATTCCGACTTCGCGGCCTCTCGCAGCTTCTTGTTTTGCTGCTGATATCTCCGCTGCGTCTGTTTGTTCTGCGCACTGGTTGGATAGATATCTTCCCACTCGAACTCCTTCACAGTGGAAAACTCGGACCATGCATCGTAGAATGGCTTGACTGAGGCCCATGAATCTTTAGCTAAGCCAAACGATGGAGCTAGTACTACGGCGGGGTTTTCCCGGCCCAATTCAAATGCAGCTTCTTGCTCCTCGATCTTGAGCTGATTGAAGTAGCTCTGTATCGCGTTAAAGTCCAGCGGGTCCTCGGCAGGTTTACTCAGCAGTTCGAGATCCGTCATCTTTCGCACAGTAACAGCGCTGGTCCGATTAGAGTCATAGGTCTCATACTTTGTGGAACGGTTTTTCAAACTCAGATCGTACCATTCTCGGTCATCTGCATTGTTGAGCAGATCGTATGCGGCCTGTACTCGTGCAAATAAAGAGGTGACTTCTTCTTCCTTTTGAAAATTACGATCCGGATGGAGCTCCAATGCTTTGCGGCGATAGGCCTGCTTCAATTCACTCTTTGCAGCATCATTTTCCACCCCTAAAAGGTCGTACAAGTTCTCACGGCCTATCTTACTCGACCCGCTTCCCATGGCTGTGAGTCTCGGCCCGGTAAAAAATATCCAGCCGTATACCCTCTACCTTGCCCCGAGCACTCATTCCCCCTGCATGAGACGGTCATCCCCACAAGCGCGGAGCGGCAAGCAGGCTCTTCTTGCTTGGCACCTTGGCAGATCTACTATAATAATATTATAGACCAGAGCCAATGACAAATTTATAGATAAAAATCGTCATCTATACCCCTGGATCCCTCACATAAGCGTTGATTCCCCTCGTGATCGATATACACAGCCAAAATTGTATATATTTTCACCTAATGAGCATAATTGATGAGATCATCCCTATACTAAAAACATCAAGAGTTTTAGATGTCAAACAAACAATGCTACTATAAATCGAGCATCCATTCTAGAACTGTTGCTCCAACTCGGGACCGGCATTTTTCGAGGCCGAGCTCGCCTGCATGGTTTAGTCACGTGTTGTGGCTCATGGACCCGAATTAGGATGCAGATCTACTCTCTCACAACCTTTCGCACTAGAGTTCGATCGCCTCTGTCGATTGCCTACAGTCAACTATGCCTGAGGATCCAAATCAGCCCCGCTCTCTGAAAGAAGCAGAGAAAAAATCTAAGCTTGACTTCGATTTCTCGTGGCTGCCCCGGCTGGCATCAAAACTTCGCGGTGCCTTGAGACAAAACACGCAAGAAGAAGCTCAAGCCATTGCAGAACAATCCGACGTAGCCTGGCGCGAGAGCATAGCTCGGCTAAGTCGTGAAGCAGTCTTGGCCGATCAGACCGACCACGCCGATGAGTCTATGTCAGGGATTTTCGACGTGACAGTCAATGCAAACAATGCTGTGGATACGGGTGACGCGGTGGATGACTTATATATGGAAGATCAGTTAGATTCAAGCGGAGATCAACCGATTGAGAATGACAGTCATTCTGCTACCCCCCGAACTCAAGGAATTGAGACGGATGAAAAAAGTGATGATGATAATGATGATGATGATGATGATGATGATGATGACATTGACGACGACAGCGAAGACAAAATTGACGATGTGGATGATAACATCGCTTCTTTACACGATGAAATTAAGCAAATCGGAGAAAATGTTGGAGATAACGATGAAGATTACAGCGACTCCGACTCGGCCTCCGAGGATGCCGCGTTATGCCTTGATGACGTCGCGGCCCGCCACATCGCCTTCGAGTTAGATGATTCAGATGACCACCGCCCGCTTGAAGTGTCTCGTGACTACTCTGTTGAGTCCCCGCGCCTATCCGAGGAGTCTGAACTGGATGAGGGTTCTGCTCGCGCATTTGAAGCTCGTTTAAGTCGCCCATATGTTGAAGAAACATACGGATTTGGCGCCTTTGGCCAGGAAGGAGTTGAATCGCTCGGATTGTTCCACGCCAATCAGATGGATGAAGTCAAGGAAAGCGAGGAAGAGTTTGCCGACTTTAACTTTTCTGACGAGGATGTCGAAGGGGTTGAGGGAGCGGAGATCCTTCAGCGTTTCACTCCAGGAGATGCCAATGAAGTCGATGACAATGATAATGTTGATGAATTAGATGATGAAGACCAATTTGGAGATGACGACGGCTTTGATGATAGCATAAACTCTGTTGACCCCGAGGACCTGGATGCGGATCTTGACGACCACTTCGATGCTGACGCACTAGCTGACGTGGATGCAGTTGACTTCGACTTCCCCAATAGGTTCATGACTGGATCAATACAGTCGCGCTTCACTCACCTCGGCACTGGCTTTGCACGAGGCTCTCACATGGGTCCTCGTTTGCGCAATACAGTACAAAGGTCACCCATGGTAGTCACTGAAGAGCGCACCTATGCTATAGATGCGGTGTTAGATCACACGTATACTCCTGATCCGTCGCCTTCGCCGATCGACCTCAGTGATCACCCCTTTGATGAATATAGCGAGGGATCTGATCATGTGGAAGTCGTGAACCTTGAGGAGATTGCCAGAGCTGAAGCGGCCAGAGCTGAAGCGATCAGAGCTGAAGCGATCAGAGCTGAAGCGGCCCGAGCTGCAGGAACCTCGAGGGCGGATGAACCAAGCAACAGAGCTCCCTCCAATACCCAGAACGATAGGTCCAATGAGCCTCGTGTTAAATCTGTGTCTTTTGCCGACACAACTATCGAAGACAACTTTGCCTCCGCTGAGTACAACGCCGCAGCTGTTAGAGCCCCGATTCTCAAGCCTGCCGTGCTACACATGCCGATCCCGAACAGGTACACGGCAAGCAGATATCCTGCAAACAAGCCCTCATCAAGTGGGCCCTCATCTAGTAGGCCCTCATCTAGTAGACCCTTATCTAGTAGGCCCTCATCAAGCGGATCCATGGTAAGCGCGCCCTCATCATTAATGGACTATGATATCTCAGGCACTTTCAATCCAAAGGTTGCGCGCGCGCCCTATCTAGGCTTTGATTTCCGGACCTGCAGCAATCCCACTTCAACCCGAGAGGATGTACCCGTTTCTCCGGCATTGAATGGAACATTTGAAGAGGAGGAGAGGGAATTTGTCCAAAGCGAGCTCTACACAGAGGATCCTGAAGTTCCAAGAGAAATAACTTTGGATGCCGCACTCACGGGCATACCAGTCTCGCGGCCCAATGATACCAGAGATGCCGTTGAGTCACGGCCTAAAACCGTGAACGCCGAGATGGCTAATACAGAAACACAAAACATTGAATCTGACAATGCGGCTTCTGGGAATGCGGCTTCTGGGAATGCTGGTAATGTGTCTAGAGGTGTCGCGCTTGGACACTTGGAACCGCGGTCAACCAGTATGAATAACCGAAGATGGAATCTTTTCAATGTGGGCTTTACGCTCGCCGCAGATCCTTCTCAAGAGCAACAGACAGATGTACAAGATTCTTCTCCGGCCGCCGCCGAGGAACTTCCGCAAGTAGTACGAGACGCTGCTCAAGACGAATTTGCACTTATGGCTCGAAGTGCGCATCGTTTCATGGCAGAATCGAGCCTCTTTGGTGGGAACCCTCCTAAAAAGAAGGAACTGACCAAAGAGCCGGTAAATCCTGAGTTAGCCAAGCAGAACCTGGAGAAGGAATTACGTGAGGCTACAACCGTGGCGAAATCCCTGTTCTCCGAGTCACCGCTTTTTGGTGGAATTTTGAAACGTAAACGAAGCGAGGCGGAAGTCTCTACTCAAGAAGATGCTCCAGCTACCGCTACTGAACAGGAGGCGGACTCTACTGCTGCACCCAGCGATGATACTGGCGCCAAAGATGCTTCGAGTGCTCAAGATCAAACCACTGATTCAGTTACACAAGCTTCTTCCAGGCAAGGAACCCCGTTCAGTGAATCTAATACTGACGATCTCACAGAAGATTCCATCAGCACGGAGTCTTCCACAAAACGCACTCGAACCACAAATCAGAGACGAAAGGTACCTATGACACGCTCAAAGCTGCGTGCCATCGAGAAGGAGAAGGAGAAAGAGAATGCATCTAACGGGGATGATGATAAAGAGACACTTACCAAACCAAGAAAAGACAATGATGATAAAGATAATGTGCCACCACCTAAAAAACGTCGTCTCAGGAAAAGAAAATCATAATTTCAATGAGTTTAGTAATATCTATATTTACATATGATACAATACATTATTCAAATGCTGATATATTCACTTCAAAATTCTTTACTGGTTAAGTGGGTACTTGCTAAAATAAGTATGTATATATTCCGGTACTTGGAGCAATTCATTTGTTCAATTAATATGCTATATTATCCGAATACGACCACATGACCCTTAATATTTCGAAACTAAATCAGCCACCTCAGCCTGAGGAGGTCATTTGCGGTTTTTTAAAGCACGTCATGCATCCGCACTACGTCATCCAGCCTGAACAGGCCATTACCGATTTTACCCTAGGTGTGTGCATCCAGCATCTTACAGATCAATTGAATGTATCACCGCGGTTTAGGGTGCTTCACCATAATGAAATGAACGAAACCATTAATCAGCTTGCCACCCAAGAATAGTTAACGATACGTTTGATTTTCCTAATTGGATAATGAGATTGGTTACTCAAGTCGCTTTATGTTCTTATCTATTGAGAGTTCAAGTACCTAAGACCGCCTCAAGTATATATATAGCTCAAGCGCTTAAGTGCGAGCGGTTAAGTAAAAAATCAAGTCAAAGCCGTACCCTGTTGTGATTAGATACTTTTAATTAGTGTGGGCCGTGGAAGAGGGCTCCGTACATATGTTAGCCGCACTCATGAGAATTCGCTACATATCGTCAGAACCCTATGTTTGACCGATGCACGGATGCTGTCGGCGGGTTCAGAATTGGGCGGGGACAGCCCCGGCTTTTTGCTGTGCTTCATACCCACAATTACATCTGAATCAGTAAATGGCGGCCAGCTTACATGCCAGTTCGCCCTAATAATCATCGGTGTCAATAAGTGGGTGCTCAGACAAAGATATAAATATGTGGTCATGTAACTCCATGTAACTATGCTGGACTTGTAATTCAAAGCTTACCCAAAGCCATTGATTCCAGACATTTAAGACTTTAAAGTAAAGCCAATTGTATGATATGGCTGTGCGTCCTTTAGGTAAGTTAACAAGGTAGTTGGTATTCACCATTGATTCTGATTCTGATTCCTGCTACAATTTTCTATTCTAACAAAACTCAAGAGCTTGCGAGCAACAGCCAGAGTGCTCGAAGATTCCGAACTGTGGAAACCATTTCAAAGAATGTCGAAAGTGTGAGCCCGTGCGTGCGGTATGTCGCCCAGAGTCATGTGTAAGACCACCGTCAGATCCACCCTAGTATCGTCTCACAACGATGAACCAGGGCTACTGTCATGCCCCGCTGTGTTATTAGCGAGCGGTCCATGTGACCAGCGCGGGTGAGGGTACGGGTGTGTGGTATTGGTATGCAACCCGACAATATCGTGTGAACACTGCATAAACAAGGGGAATTGATCAAATGTGTGATCCTTCTACCCATGGTTAACTACATTGTGTCACACTGTCTGAATATATTAATTTCTCAGGTTGGTTACTCTATGTTTATGTGCGATGATTGTATGCGGACAGCGACGAAGTAGACGAGGCTTTGACAATGTCTCAAATTCCAGCGTCGCTTCGTTTCTACTAAAGCTGGCGTAGTAAAGGGTTCCTCAGCAAAACATCAGAGAAACACACATAACCACTACCCACATGCATCCTTCTCAATCACGTTCCATACCGAACCCTAAGCTGATCCTGGGCATGCCGGTCTAGATGACCTGGATCTCAAGGGCTGACACTTTTCCATCGTTTCGTCGTAGTTTGGAGTCTGAGACCAGAGCAGTGGTTCGATCTGTGGCAGGCTGTAATTATTACACTCGGTTACTGGGATAGCTCAAGAGCACACATTTACTTATATTTGATACCTTCAAGTTCACGTCAGGCCTCTGAATTGAACTTCGAAGCACGGCTCACGAGAAACCACTAACGTGGCCTATATCCCTCTCAACTGAGACTCACAGTCTAACTCTTCAACTCTCTCACAGCTGCTAGCGAGCTCTTTTGTCACCATAAATCACATGGACAATACTAACCAAGGTGCCACAGTCAACGGATCAACCATATCGACGTCACCCCAGGCGGCGACTGACTCCACATCGAAGAATACATATTTGACGACGAGCACGCCAATTCTGGCAACAATCAGTACCAGCATTGCCCCGTCAGACACCACAGCTGGAGACAAAACAAGTTCTTACAATTTTTTCTCCAGCTTCTTGTCAACTGCAGTGGATACGCCTGTTAGCACTACAAGAACGGTACCCCCAACGACAGCATTTACGACCAGCGGACCGCCAACGAGCAGCCTGCCTCCGACAACTACGAGCAGTGTGCCTACAACAGCTTCACCTACTACCTCGGCCCCGGAAACCACACCATCGACTTCAAGTGTACCACCAACCACGACTGCAGCTCCCACCACGAGTATTATACCAACTACGTCGAGCACGATACCAACCACGAGCAGTGCCCCTCCAGTTACGACATCACCCACCTCAGTGAGCTCGGTTCCAGAAACCACCAGTTCTGTCGTGAGTACCCAGTCGACTGCCAGTGCACCCCTTTCGACAACCTCGGTAGCTCTGGTCACTACGAGCTCGCTCGATACGACCTCGTCAAGTGTCTATGTGGCCCCTACTACGTCCAGTGCTGTCGCCTCTTCTTCAGAAAGCACTTTGAATAGCAGCGATCCCACCACCACTTCCGTGGCTCCTACCCCTTCCACTCTCTCCTCTGCATCCACTTCATTTACATCCACCTCCTCCTCGTCTTCACTTGAGTCGAGCACATTCTTTTCTACATCTTCTGCTCCGGAATCCACGTCTTCAAGTTCTTGGCTCGCTTCAACGTCATCCTCTAGTGTTTCCAGCTCGTCGAGCTCTTCGTCGAGCTCTTCAAGCTCCTCCTCATCCTCGTCTTCGTCGTCAAGCTCGTCGTTTCAATCTTCCACGACCTTCTCGCCGACAAAGACGAGCACCTCTTCGAGTAGCTTTTCACCAGCACCAACGACAACGCAAGCAGCCCAGCGAACCGGAGGGATTATCGAGACTCTGAAAGTAACTCATGTCATTGGCGGTTCTACAGTCACAGAGTTCCAAACTGCCACAGTCTATCCGAATTCAGCTTCTGCAGCTCAGTCCACTGAACCTCCCCAAGCAATTGCTCAGAACAAGAGTAGTAGTAGTGGACTGACGACTGGCGGAAAAGTTGCAATTGGCGTAGCTGTCCCTCTTGGGGTCATAGCAGTACTCTTACTTCTCTGCGCGGGCTTCCTTATGTGGCGCCAGAAACAGAAGCGGAGAAAATCCACTGAAATTTCGCTACCAGTGTCTCGACATCGCCTAAGACCAGAGAGTATTGAATCTGATGATAGTGATCCTTTCGGCTCGTATCATGGCAAGTTAAGAACTGCGAGCGAAGCTCATAATATGTTCTGAACAAGCCGGTGTAAACCTTTTTGGTCCTTTTTGATTACCTTTTCCCCTCCCCTCACCTTAGAAAAAAGAAGTATATTCCATACCAATTGCTTTCGCTCCTAATTTAAATACATTCTTTAACTTTTATCAATTCTTCCTATCCACTTCACCTTCTCTATCTCGTATCTCGTAATGCCTCTCCACCTTCTCAATTTACCCCGGATCCTCTACGGTCGCGGCAGCTGAGTCCCGACCGTTGTCGGCTCGGTGTGTGTGGCATGCATCAACCCCAGAGCCATGACTTCTGTCTGCTGCTGGATAAGGGTGACCACTGGAATGGATGACAGGGCGTCATGCTGGGTTGGGACGAGCATTCAGGTGATCGGATCACTAGGGTCTGTATACTCCATCAATCTGCAAGGGTTCAGAGCGGCTGTACACAACGGCGGCCTCCGATCGCCGAGGCTCGCCCAGTTTGGTAAACGGATCGGACTGACGCCCATTTTTAAAAAACTCTTTGAAAATTTAATCCAATTAATCATAGGTCAGTTTATTCGCACTAGGCTACACTAGGCTTTGCCATATAGTTCTGGAATCTGCTGGAACGCCTTTGACCCGCCAACGTGATTTATCCATCACGTGCTGACCGATGAGATCGAAGCGCCCCTGCCCGAGTTCCACATGTATATATTCCCCCGAGCAATAGCCGCCGAGAGGAATAGTTGTTGCTGACAAGAACTTGTACCAGATTTTGTAAGTTTTGTATATCAAGTTAGTAACGAATATCAACCGCCATGTTTCGCAGGCAATTGACTAGACAGGTCATAGCACCGCGACGTTCCCTGAGAGCGTTGGCCACTGTGAATAACGCCTTGCGCCAGCCCCTCAAAATTGGGACTGTCGCTCCTAAAGCAAGAATGTTCTCATCAACTCTCATATCCCGTCAGTTTCAAATGAGTCAGAATGCGGAGGAACAGCTTCCAGCATTGGAGCGGTTCGGAACCGATCTTACCGCGCTGGCGCGAGAAGGAAAACTGGACCCTGTTATCGGTCGTGATGATGAGATTAAACGCACTATTCAGATTTTGAGCCGCCGAACCAAAAATAATCCGAGCTTGATTGGTAAGGCTGGTACAGGCAAGACTGCCATTATGGAAGGCTTGGCCCAGCAGATCGCTCGAGGACTGGTTCCCGAGTCTATCAAGGGCAAACGAGTTGTGAGTCTCGATTTGGGATCGCTCATCAGTGGCGCCAAATTCCGCGGTGAATTTGAGGAACGTCTGAAGTCTGTTCTTGACCAGATCGACAAGGAACAGGGCAATGTCATTCTCTTCATCGACGAGCTCCATATTCTTCTCGGTCTTGGTAAGTCAGAGGGCTCTGTTGACGCATCTAACTTAATTAAACCTGCTTTGGCACGTGGAAAGCTCCAGTGCTGTGGTGCTACTACACTCGATGAGTACCGAAAGTATATCGAGAAGGACGCTGCTCTGGCTCGCCGCTTTCAACCCGTCATGGTGAGTGAGCCCAGCGTGGAGAACGCTATCTCGATTCTTCGCGGACTGAAGGATAAGTATGAGGTTCACCATGGTGTTCGTATCACCGATCAAGCTTTGGTTACTGCCGCCGTCTACTCCAACCGCTACATCACCGATCGGTTTTTGCCGGACAAGGCCATAGATCTGGTAGATGAAGCCTCATCAGCTCTGAGGCTGCAGCACGAGTCGAAACCTGATGCACTGGAGGCAGTTGACCATGCTATTACCACTCTACAGATTGAGCTTGAGTCCCTTAAGAAGGAAACGGACCCTGTATCTGTCGATCGTCGTGAGGTCATCAACAAAAAGCTTGAGGAAAAGCAGGGAGAAGCTTCTCGCCTGAATGAAGTGTGGCAGAAGGAACGCGACGCTATCAATGCCGCCAAGCAGGCTAAAGAGGAGCTCGAGAGTGCGAAGACCGACCTTGAAATCGCTCGCCAAACGTCTGACTTCGCTCGTGCCTCCCAGTTGCAGTACTCCGTTATTCCGGAGTTGGAAGCCAAGCTTCCGAAGCCTACATCTGACACCGATACGGACGAAACTCGAATGCTGCATGAATCTGTGACCAGCAACGATATCGCGCGTGTCGTGGCCCGTATGACTGGTATCCCCACGAACACCTTGTTGCAGGGTGAGAAGGACAAGATCTTGAAGATGAGCGGTGCTCTCAACGAGCGTGTAGTGGGCCAAAATGACGCGATCGACGCGGTCACCCAAGCTGTACAGATGCAGCGGGCTGGTCTGACCAATGAGAAGCGCCCTGTTGGCTCTTTCATGTTCTTGGGACCGACTGGTACGGGTAAGACGGAACTTACCAAGGCTCTCGCGAACTTCTTGTTCGACGATGAGAAGAGCATCATCCGTTTCGACATGTCGGAATTCCAGGAGAAGCACTCGCTCGCTCGACTCATTGGTGCTCCGCCCGGATACGTAGGCTACGAAGAAAGTGGAGAACTGACCGAAGCGGTGCGTCGCAAGCCTTACTCGGTGATTCTGTTTGATGAGCTTGAGAAGGCCCACCCTGATATCTCCAAGCTGCTGTTGCAGGTCCTTGATGAAGGCACTCTTAGTGATGGTCAGGGCCGTCACGTCGATTTTAAGAATACCATCATCGTTTTGACATCGAACATTGGCCAGGAGATTCTGGTCAACGACAAGACTGCTGATGAGTCTGGGTCAATCGGCCCCGAGGTTAAGCAGCAGGTGATCGAGTCGCTGAATAACTACTACCCACCGGAGTTCATCAATCGTCTGGATGAGATTGTAGTTTTCAACCGCTTGTCGCGCGATAACCTGCGCCACATAGTCGATTTGCGCCTTGCCGAGGTCCAGGATCGCTTGTCGCATCGTCAGATCAAGCTTGACGTCTCGCCTGAGGCTGCGGAGTGGTTAGCTGACAAGGGCTATGACCGTTTGTATGGTGCACGCCCACTCAACCGTTTGATCCAGCGTAAGCTGCTGAAGCCGCTCTCACTGCTGCTCCTTGATGCTAAGGTCTTGAATGGTGACACTGTTTCCGTGACTGTTTCCAACGATGAACTTCACGTTGGTCCCAAGTAATGTACATATCTATCGTATATATAATTTTTATATTTTTGTCTTAATGTTGTCGCCAACAGTCGCGCAGTATGTTTATTATTCCATGTCTGTACACATGTATATATATATATATATATATGTGGGTGGGTGTGTATGTGTGTGCGTGCGTGTGAGCGTGTGTGACGCGCTAGACTTCATTCGTCGCTCTTCTTGACGCTCTTCTCGGCTTCGCTTACGAGGCCCATCCGCAGAGTTACGTACTTCTGAGCTGTGACGCCGAATGACAGGTTAAGCGCATCCTCGATCCAGCCGAATACCCATTCCCGGGGGTCGTATGCCGCATCCTTGAGTTTATCGGCAGATCCGTCCAGCCAGTGGGCCCATTCACCGGGCATGCCTTGCGATAGGGTCGGGATTTCGATTTCGTGCTCCTTGTCTAGCAAAAGAACCATGAAGTACAGCTTCCCATCGACTGGCGTTATTACTGGCTGGATGGAAATGTAGATTTCGGATATTCTGATGTTGGGGTCTCCCACCTGTGACGCTTTCGATGCATCAGAGATCGTCTCGATATTGGCGCGCGCGAGCTTCGTTGCATCTTCGGCGCTGCAGCGCACTAGGTTCAGATCGCGGTTGACATCGTGGTCCGAGCCTACACGGTGCCGCTCTTTGCCCTTCTGTACCACCATGTTGAGGTCACCGCCACCTTCGACCTGGTCCATCACATAGTCGAATACCTCGTAGAGTAGCTTGTCGATACTGGGATACCCAACCATATCATGAAAGATGTGGATCTGTAACTGCTCGTGGCGCGAAATGGGTGGAATGATAGTGTTCAGCACCGATGTCAGTCGTGTCTGTAACGAGTTCAGGCTGAATTGGGGCTGTTCCTCCCGGAAAGTCGCCTCTGCCTGTCGTGCCTGTTTTACAGTCTCGTTCATCGCATCCTGTAGTGAGCTCGAGGCACGACTTGCGGTGGACCAGATCCCGCCTTTGTTGCGGCTCCACCAGGATGTCAATGAGGCGACGGGGTCGATCGTGGGTGTCTCGTCGTCATCCAGTGGGTCCTCTCCAGCCGTGTCTGATACGTCGTCTGTGTTTTCTTTCTGAGTTGAGCCATCTTCGTCTGCATTTTGGCTTTTTGGTTCGATATTGGCCTTGGTTTCCTCGCCTTTGCTCTCTTTTACTTCGGTCTCGGTATGCGTACTTTCGCTGGGCGGAGCGACACTTTTGTCCTTGGATTCTGTAGCCTCTTTGAGATTCTGTGGCTTGTCTAGTTCATCAAGGAACCCGAGAATGTCCTCTCCGGCTGCCTTCTTGGTTCCTTCTTTGCGTTTCGAGCTCGACTTCTTGGGCTTCGTCTTCTGGCTCCCTTGCTTGACATCTAGAGAGTCGAGTAGGTCCATGACGTTGTCGTCTGCCATGTTTGTATTTGTTTCGATTTTTCGGTGTGTTGCAATGGCTGTAGTGATGCCCGGCGTTATACGTGAGGGACTGCTGTGCTGTACTCAATATATATATATATATGTATGTTGTGACCTAACCATACTCCACATGGCTCGCGGGTTTAATAAGGCTGGTCGATTCAGGCTACTTCGATATAGGTAATTGAAAACGATGCCTTTCGTGAGAGCAGCTACCTAAGTCGAGCTTTTGATGTTGCGTGGTCCTGTTTTGATCATTCGAGCCCTTGCGCTGCTGCTGTGGCATCTGTCGTATCTATCCGTTCATTAGTCGTCAAGGCTAGCCCCATTATGACATATTTTTTAGTATGTGTATCTGTTTTACTGTAATTGTGTGTATTCATGGCTATTTGCAAATCTTTCCATCCTGCTCCCTGTTCAGTGCATTGTTGTAGTACCTTGGTATAGGTCGAAGTTGGGCAAAACCGCCCAGAGTTTACAGGTATGGTATGTAATTAGCAACTCCATCTCAATGGGAGCTTTGATCTTTAATCAAGAACTAGATATAAGGTCAAAGGAACATGTATGTAACAAAACTAAATATCTGTTACAGACTGTATTAATATAGATTAGTATAGATTAGTATAGATACATATGCAAAGAAACAAATACGAGCGATGTGGAAAGATTCAACGTACCAATGGAATCAAAAGAGAAGATGCGACCAAAACCAGACAAAACATAAAATGAATAATAAAGAAATATGATGAGGTGTATTATAAATAGGTTACGAATAACTTAGGCGGAGAACTTGGAAAGAGCATGCGAACCGTCCATGACAGAGTGCTTAGCCAACTCACCCGGGAGGACAAGACGAACAGCAGTCTGAATCTCACGGGAAGAGATGGTGGATTTCTTGTTGTAAGCAGCAAGCTTGGAGGCCTCAGTGGCAATACGCTCGAACAGATCGTTAACATACGAGTTCATGATGTGCATAGCGTTAGTGGAGATACCAGTGTCGGGGTGAGCCTCCTTCAAGACACGGTAGATGTACGAGGAGTAGGTCTCCTTACGACCCTTGCTACGCTTCTTCTTGTCGGAAGAGGTAGTCTTCTTGCCAGCCTTCTTGTCAGTGGCAGGGGCCTTGCCAGCGGGAGCCTTGGAAGCGGGGGCCTTGGAAGCTTTAGCGGGCATTTTTGATTATTTTATTTGTATTCGAGTTGAGTTGAACGGTTGTCAATTTAACAAATCCAGATGGTAACCTCGCGGCGCGCTGGGCATTATATATCTGTAAATTGCGAGTTCGTGTCAGCACCGTGGTAAGGGTGTGATCAAGTTCATCACCCTAGAAAGTCCATGCCATAGCCTCGCATCAAGGCCATCTGTGATGGTGATCACACACATAGTGGCAGTGATGTGGGTTAGGAATACGCGAGTCCCTAAGACCACGCCACGAGTATACCCCTACTCTGACCTAAAGTGGCGCCGTGCTGAGGTGAACGCGTGGAATGCCGTGCTGAGATCTCCGCACCCATGCGTGATTGATCACCAGCACGCCTTTCATCAAGCCATCGGATCACCCACTACCCTCAACCCCAGACCTTGAACGATCCAGTTTCCAAATATATAAATCACGCGTCCACCCACTTTGGATCGATTGTGTTTTGCATACCAAGACTTCATTCATACTAATATCATAAAATGTCTGGCGGCAAATCTGGAGGAAAAGCTACCGAAGTCGGTCTTAAGGGTACTCAGTCCCGTTCTACTCGTGCCGGTCTCGTCTTCCCTGTCGGTCGTGTGCACCGTTTCTTGAAGAAGGGCAACTACGCTCAGCGTATCGGTTCCGGTGCCCCTGTCTACTTGGCTGGTGTTCTTGAATACCTCACTGCTGAGATTCTTGATATGGCTGCCGATGCCGCTCGTGCTTTCCGCAAGACTCGTATCATCCCGCGTCACATTGCTCTTGCCGTCCGCAAGGATGAGGAGCTCAACCAGTTGCTTGGACATGTCATCATCAAGCAGGGTGGTGTCATTCCGGATACCATCCCTCGTAAGACTGAATCGAAGAAGAAGAAGTCCAAGGCCAGCCAGGAGCTGTAAATTGTTTCCTAATTTATTCATATTTAAGTATTCACCATTCATCTAACCATACAATCTGATTTCTCTTTTGTAAGCCTGTGTTTTCGCGAGATACAACAGCGGCAAATGGACCACCACCTAACCTTGGAAGGGGGAAGCAGCGCTCACCAAGGGTCGGTAGCACTTAATGAGATATGGTTTAGTGGCAAAATAACTTACATTGGCTGTTTTCTGTAAAGCATATATCATGAATGAATAAAATTAAAGTCGCGATAATTCCATTGCAGCACCGTTTATCCCTGCTTGATCTCAAGCTTGTTCAGAGCTTTCACCTGTTCGAAGTTGTTACCCACGGGTTCAACAGCTTTCAAAACAGTAGCAAGCACTCGCTGCCAGCTGGAAAGACGCTTATCAATGTCATCCCAGTGTTTGTCCGTCACAGGACCCACAATGGTGCAGGATTCCACCACGAACTCTTCGTTCAGTTGATCCATGCGTCCATTCACAACACCTGATTTGATTACTTCAACAAGCAAAGTCTCAATATCATGAGGAGTTTCTGTGGCGGCAGCGATCTCCGCATAAGTTAGCTTTCCCTCCGCAGTGTTAGAGGCCAACCTACTGACAGTAGCGACGCGCGCTTGGGTGGCATATTGAGTGTTGGAGGTGATTTCAGAGTTGGACAGTTTGCTGAAAGCGGCGTAGTCACCCTGAGAGATAGCTTCAACTGCCTCATAGATGTTATCGCTGTTGCCCTTCAGCTTTTGAACGCCAGGGAGTGTGAGAATGGACATAGCGTCAGCGTCGTATTGTGATATGTTACCACGCAGAACCTCAAGGGCCAGCAGTTTTGCAACACTAGAAAGCTCCGGCTCGAGCTTAACAAGAGCGACCAAGAAGGCGCGAAGGTCGCCAGAATACTTAGCGGGCTTTAAGGCACCAGCAAGGGTCGTGGCAATCTTCTCTTTCTCGGCGGGGGTGATACTCCAAGAGTGGATCCACTGAGCGATAAGAGGAAGCTGAGGCACAAACTGCTCGACAGATCTGGCTGCGGCGGCAATGCTAACGACCTTTGCGAAAACAGCAGGCTTCTGCTCGCTCTTGGCGGGGATGATGTTGAAAAGACTTGAAAGAACCGCAACAAGAGCGACCTGTTGTGCAACTGCCTTAGGAAGTGGTTCAGTGAGCTTGGACACAGCTACTGGAATCAGAGAGTTGAAATCAGGTGCGACAGAGAGTACATACCAAAGCAGGTTCAACACTGACTCGAATTCAGCAGGAGGAGACTTGAGTAGAGTGACACTGTGCTCTGCAATCGCCAAAAAGGCTGGCTGGCTATCCTTAGGAATAGTGGGCTCTGTGTTGGACGCGGCATCATTCTTCACCGTGGCCAGAAGGAGTTCGACTGCAGCTCGGAGTGCCTTAGTGTCTTCTTCAGAGCTTCGGGACGAGATATAAGTAACGAGATCTGACACCGCGTCGAAAACCGCGGTTCCGCTCTCGTTGTTCACAACGATGAAGCTGCTGTCTACTCTCGCCATGATGTCTATATTCTAAAAGAATTTCACCTGGGCAAATGCTGCCCAAGAAAAAGCGGACGTGGGACGTGGGTCGAGGGACTTGGGACGTGGATAGACAGGGGGCTTGAGGAACTGACGCTGGTGACATAATTGGGACTAAGATGTATTGAGAGTGATATATTTTAAATCAACCAACGCTGTTAACAACATTCCCATATAGTGTAACGGCTAGCACGGTCCGCTTTCATCAGAGCATCTGAGAAAGATCCGGGCAAACCCGAGTTCGACTCTCGGTGTGGGAGTTTCTTTTTATTTTTGTTGCCTCGAACGAGGTTTGCACTTTTCCCTCATTTTTCTTAAATTAATTTTTAGCGCCAAAACTGAATAAGTTGTTTTTATATGAATATTATGAATCAACCCCTTAATTTATGACTTGGCCGGTATCAACCTTGCTCCTTTGATCAGAGACCTAATTAGGTACTCTAGTGCGAAGAATTACGGGTTGCCCGCCGGGCGCGCAGATATGCGCGTAGGCAATATGCAATATATAGGATATCATAGTGATATAAATATATGTATATTTATAAGAAACACCACGTACTCCGTTATTTTAAGGCATCAAAATCATGCTACCCCATCAGGGAGCCAACGAATGCTGTGATTACCAGTCGGGAGTCGAGCCATCATTCCAAGAGGGAAAGGGTTACGGGTAATACTAAGCGACACCACCTCTCCACCAGTCATCGTCAGGAGCCTGACTGAGACCTTTGGGGATACCTGGAAGAACACAAATTAGATGTCGCAAACACTAAGACCTTATCTCAACGCAGTGCGTGCATCTCTGAATGCTGCACTCTGCATGGATACCTTTGGATCTGAGCTCTCCGAGCGTCACAACTATCCAGAGGTTGAGGCTGGAAACAACCCGTTGGCACTGCTCAATCCCATGGTGATCTCTCGTAACGAGAACGAAAGTGTCCTTATTGAGCCAAGCATCAACTCAGTGCGTGTATCTCTTCGTATAAAGCAAGCCGATGAGCTGGAACACATCCTGGTCTCTCAATTTACGAGGTTCCTCACGCGTCGTGCTGAGCAGTTCTTTATACTGCGCAGAAACCCGCTACCGAACTATGATATTTCTTTCTTGATCACTAATGTTCACACAGAGTCGATGTTGAAGCACAAGCTCGTCGACTTTGTGATAGAGTTTATGCAAGAGGTAGACAAGGAAATCTCAGAGATCAAGCTGTTTGTGAACGCACGCGCTCGCCTTGTCGCAGAGTCTTTCTTACTTCCCTTCGATTCATGAAGACCACGTATGGATTCTTTGTCCTGGAAACGGCGTTATTATTATACTCTGACTCAATCAGATTACAAAAGTGCAATGCTGTTGCGAGTATCGCGACAATGAAAAGTAAGCCAACGAGAGCTCTGTTCTGCGAATTAGAAATAGCATGAGGTATCCATATAACCTATGTTTGTTAAAATCTACGTACAGTCAACATAGGATGATCGAGTAAATTATAACCTCCAACCAATTGGTAGTTATAGATATCTGGGAGAAGAGGATTTTTCCCCGATCTCATCTGTTGAAACAGCGCTCTTAGAGCTCGCGGCATATCAGTAATCGCATTTGTTTTAGCCAATCCGCTTACGATGGATTCATGCACGGGCAGGAATCACAGCTACCCTGTCGCCGTGCGTGGTGTCCCCGCAGAAGGGTACATAATGAGCGTTGCGAGGGTCCGCGGGCACTGTGGAATTCGGGAAAGACTCACAATCTGACTTCACGGCCTAACCACCCATTCCATTAATAAGCCTCCGCAATAATAGGCGCCGCCGTAACAATGATGATTGCTGCATTTAAGCGTGTTCGCAGATCAAGGAGATAGGACACGCATTTTGATGCCGATTCATAGAATATCGTTCAACCACATGGCTTGACAATCAGACTATCTATATCGAGGGAGTATATTTATTTTGGAAGAGAAGTACACCATCGCTTCACCGATCTGTCAGGGTAGGGCCTGCTAATCAGTCAACCCTATCAGCTTCCGGGAGCGGCCCTGTGCCAGGCACTTCCCCAGCCTTAATCACAGCACAGGTGGTGGGAGCTAGGGGGCGGCGAAAAAATATAATAAGTCTGAAAAATAGCGAACCCGGCCTGGGCACATCTCCCTAAACCGCGCATCAGTGAGCAAATACGCTCTTCGATCCGGTTCTGGCTGTAAATTATTAGAGTTTCTTCGAAAATTTAAAGAAAGTTGAAGAAATCATTTTATCGATTTGGTTGTGAATGGATCCCTCGGGTGATGGCCAACCCTCTAATGCAGAGCCCGCCGATCTCGGCGGACTACCTCAAGAGTATATCGAAGAAGGTTTATTCGATGGATCTCAAGGTGATGGAGATTTAGACCTCTCATTAGAGCCTAATATGGATCACAATGCCATGATATTCGAAAATGGCCTTGATTTGCAAGATGACAATGACACGTTAGGTATGATGCACCTAGAAGTGGATAATGTCCAGAATGATTACTATTCTCCACTGTCCAATCAGACTGCCACCCACCAGCAAACTCCGAACTACCAGTATCAACATATGGGGATGAGCCAAATGGGCCGCATGCAGCCACAGGCTGGTCCTGGGCAACTGCAGCCTCAAGGCGACTATTCAATTGAAGGACAACTGGGGCCGATGAACGCAATGGAAAACATGCAATACCAGCAGAGACTGAATCAGGCTCGTCAACAGGCTTCTATGCATGCTCGATCTGAATCTGACTTACGAGCACAAGCCATGCTGCGCCAGCGAGGTCCCCCACTCCCGGGCCACAGTCACAGCATGAACAACATTCAGAGACCTCCAGGAAGTGAAGATGAGCAGCAGACCATGAGTCCCGGTATGGTGGGTGAAAGCCCACAAGCGCAGCACCAGCGTTCTCCAAGGTTCAGCAACATTACCTCAGATGTAGGACCATCAGGAAGCGGACACGAGCCAATGCCGTATTCCGACGGATCTGGCAGTATGAATACATCAAGTGCCTCCAGAGTGGCACCGAAAGAAGGCGATTTACCTGCCAAGCGCCAGCGAAGAGGTACGGAATCGAAATCGCGCCTCACTCGCACGGGTGCTGATAAGTCAGGACCTCAGGTTACTGCAGATTCTGCAAAAAGCTTGGGCGAGGTAGAGGAGGGAGTAGCTTCGACTGTTGGAAAAACACCCAAATCGACCACTGCCGCGTCGCCCAGCAACACCAAGTTGAGTCGAGCGCCTGCGGTCTCCCGAAATACGTCAGGGAGCGGCTCTGCGGTAGGAAATGTGACCGCTGGCGTCAATGGTCAGCCTATCGAGATCAGGAAAATGACGGATGTGAAAGCACGAGCCTGTGATGAGTGCCGACGCCGCAAAACTGCTTGCTATTACTTGAACAGCGAGACGCCGAAGTGTTTCCGGTGCCAGATGGAGGATATTGATTGTACTTTTAGCGCAAGAACACGCGCAGTTCCTCAGGGGCTTACAGGAACGCCACGCACCGGTCCAATTTCGCAGCGCAGTATGACAAAACAGATGCCCGCCGGCGTGGTAGGTCCCGTGGAGGATTATTCACAACTTCCTGGGCGCTCGCTGCTGAAGAAAACGCTATCACTGCAGCACCCGCGGTCGTCGTTTGCCGTTGGGCAGCATGGGTTATGGGATCAGCGAGTGCTAGAGAGCATCAACCTCGACAAGTCGTTGCAAGCTCGAGTCTCTTCGAACCTGGCTCTGCGCAAAGTGGGATCAGATTCATGGTTTATGATTCGCAATGAAGGTGGCCAGGCGGATTGGGTACGTGAATGTGATGACATAGAGCGGACAGTGTATCCCTATGGTCGTGCTCTTGTAAACGCATTTTTCATGTACTTCCAACCTGAGTATCCCATTCTCCATGAAAAGATCTTTATCGAAAAGTATCTGAGAACTTACCGCGAGCTCATGCCCGCTCTCCTGGGTGCGGTGTACCTCCTGGGAATGCGCTGGTGGAACCACAACTCGGAGTTGTCTACGGTGGCCCGTCCGGATCACATAATGCCACAACTCTATGACATGGTGCTTACAAGCTTTTTTAAATCGAGTGGAGGCTCTTCACTGTCCCTGATTCAGGCTGGCTTGTTACTGCTGCAGTGCTCGTACTCGGACACACGCCAGCTGAGCATCTGCTCGGTCATCAACTCCGCGGCGCTTCGATTGGCACTGAATCGCAACTGTCTGCACTGGAAGTTGCCTCGTTGGGAGATCAACTTGCGGCTGCGTCTGAGCTGGGCGACATACTCACAGTCTACGTGGATCTCGTTATTGGAGTCTATACCGCCACTAATACAGGACAAGTCTTGGTTTTTGGCCACTATGAACGCGGATATGTTCGATGTAAACACGAATGAGTCTGTGTATAACGATGCACTTTTCATTCATCTCAACAAGCTGAGTCTCATTGTCCACGATATGCACAACCTGCTGTCGGCGCGGCTGTTGATGATGTACTCAAACAAAACCTCGGTGCAGCAGGCCACAGCAAACAACGCTAACACGAACAACAACTCATCTACGCGAGATAAGTCACCGATGTCGAGCGTTTTGATGGGAGCAAACTACCCAAACTCGCCGTCACCAGCTACGACCCCGGAAGGCCGGGCAGGCGAAGCTCAGTCTCTAGAAGGTGGACCTACTGATCCTTCCGATTTGCAGGGGTCAGCAAACACAGCGCGATCAGCTATGCCCGCTAACCAGTCACCATCGGCCTCAACTGGCTCCAGAACGCCAGGCACGCCGGCTCCGTTATTTCAGACCCGATCTTCAGTTTTCCATGAGGAGGTGGAAATATCACAGGGCCACATCGGATCGCCGGCAAGCGTGATGCCAAGCTCGCCGCCACAGTTTGCCGAAGCCTTGCTTGAACTCATCAAGCCGATCCAGCTTCGTCTGCATGACTGGCACAACGCCTTACCGCCCGCTCTTGTAAATATCGAGGGTGACCAGCCATCTGGCAACTTCTCGCTGCGTATCGCTTATATTGCGGCGGAAGTCACCTTACACCGCTTCATCATCCGGGTGATCAGCTCAAAAATGGTATACGACATCTTGGATCCCGAAATGAAAAAACTGCTGCGCTCCTCAGCGCGGGATCGTCTTGACCTAGCCTTCGAACTCATGAAAAGCCTTCGCCCGCAACACCTGCAACAGTTCTGGTACTTTGTTTCGTCTCAGCAGATTGCGGTGATCGGAGTGTTTGCGGCGCTGATGTACACAACCAGCGATTCAAAAGACGAAGCGGACTTCTATATGAACCTCCTGCGTAATTACGTCAACCAAATCAAAATGTTCGGCGACAACGAGGTCATGAACGCTGCTCTGAGAACACTGCGCTCCTCCATCGCCGGTGTTCCTGGGCTGGAGTTCTGATTCAAGCGCGACGAATTGCGGATATCTTCTCAATTCAGTATTTATTTAATTCTTCAAAATCACATAGATTCATAATTAGTATGTTGGTGTTCACATATCGAGATCGGCAACTCCAGCTTCCCATACTATGTCTCGCTGATCGGAGTCTTTGCGTTTAGATCCGGAGAGCTTGAGACCTTCACTACGTTTTCTGGCGGCTCGATCCTCCTTAGATTCGTATGACTTCGGTTTGAGCACCTCGAAACTGGCCAGCGCCTCAGTAAGTTGATCGATTCTTCGGCGGTTTTTAGCAAACAGCTCCAGAGCCATTGAGTCCAGCTCGCTAAGGTACTCTGGGTTGGCCAGTTTGGTGATGCTTCGACCTCGTAAGTATCCAATGGGTGCATCGATACGCATAGAGATCCTGATAGCCACATTATCATTTGACCCGATTCCTGATTCACGGAATCCACAGAAAAGAGCCAATGAAAAAAGTGCTTTAGCTGTCGCATGGTCGCGGCACTTCACATGCAAAATGAAGGGCTCAAATTTATAGAGAACATATCGCCGTGGGGAGTCTTGATCTATTATCGTCTGATGTTCGTAATCGTCGAGCCCTTGTCGCCACTGTGGAACTAATTCTTTCGGGTTATGTGTGAAAAAGAGCCAATGACCGCCTACACCTTTTCCGCCCACCTTGAGCTTCTCGCCCGACTTATCACCTTCTATGAATACACTCACTCTTCCAGCACATGAGGATGTAGTGACAAGATTGGGGTGAGAATTGACCAAATTGATTAAAGGAATGATTTCATGGTCTACAGAACCTTTTGGTGAATAATCCACCACACCCAGGTCCGCAAGGATGTCAGCCTTAGTTTTGTCAAATTTATCCATATGATATGATGTCCAACCCTAGCTCAAACGTATGCACCAGATTTGAGGAGTAATTAGGAGAGCTAGAAGACAATATCATTATATATATATATAAATATAAAATCAGTAGAGTTGCACCAGAACGGATCAAATTTGACCTCACCAAAAAGAGCGAAGTGTACTTTAACACAGTCAGAAAGATTTGGGTTCGGTCCAAACCGATTTGCCGCGAGGTTTGCATAATTGGCTATTATTTCGCCAACTAAATTTGAAATAAGAAAGTTTACATAGATTAACAAAGTCGCACACGCTGGGCATTGAGAACCAGTGAATCTGGTTGTTTTTAACAAAGGGTCGATCCGACAGCCCTCATATTTATTCCTAGACAGCTTCCATGATTCACAGGGGCGAGCTTACGTATTAAAGCGGTTACAACTATTGAAGGATGAACATTCCCTACATGTGAACCCTAGTAGAGTAGCTCTAGATGGCTTACTACTATTACACACGGGGGCCCTGGCTGCTGACCCACTACACCATACCTCTAGTTGGGCCGATATTTGAGGAGGCTGCCATCGCTGACTGACCTAGCCCCTCACCACGGAACATCACGCGAACAACACTCACAACCCCCAGTGAGTTAGACAACGGACAACCATCCTCGTCTCTGCCCTCTGAGGAAGCATTTGTACACAAAGCTCACCAACACGGAGTTCATTCCACCAGAGCGACTCGTTGGGAGTGAAGCAAGCACTCAGATAGCTTGAGCGACACATTTAGGGCCTTTATCAGTCGCGGGCTTGGATACGTATAGCAGCCACCACTACACAGGGTATTTGGACTTGTCTTGACACAACACGGCATACAGCCCTATCAACAACATCTAGATCAGAATGGAGGAACAAGTATATCCGTTGGCAGTGCTCATCGACGAGCTGAAGCACGAAGACGCGTCCACTCGGATCACCGCCATGGAGCGTCTGTCTACGGTGGCACTGGCGCTGGGAGATGAGCGATCGCGTGACGAGTTAGTGCCTTTCCTGAGCGATGTGGCCAAAGAGGACGAAGATGAGATCCTCACGCTGATGGCCGAGCAGCTGGGCTCCTTTACCCAGTATCTGGGAGGACCTGAGTACGCTTGGATGCTGCTGGAGCCGCTGTCAGCGCTAGTAATTTGCGAGGAGCCGATCGTGCGGGACACGGCGATCTCGTCCATGAGCAACCTTGCACGGGAGATGGACACGAAGCAGCTACAGGAACACTTCGTGCCACTTGTGCTGAAGCTCGCGACCTCAGAATGGTTCAGCTCGCGCATAGGTGCTGCAGGACTTTATCCGGTGACTATGGAGTGCTCAGTTGAGCGCGAGGCAGTGCAACAGCCTGAACCCGTGGAAGGCGAGCAGCGGCCGCCACGGAAGGTCGGAGCGCCCAAAAAGAACGCACTGCGCTACACTCTGGAGAGTCTGGATGACTTGCTTACGGACTTCGCGTTGCTTGCAAGTGATGACGCGCCGATGGTACGAAGGGCAACGGGCCTGAACTTCCCACAGGTGATCACGAATTTGCCGAATCGCGAGGACGCGAAGAAGCTGCTACCCGTATTTTTGAACATGGTGCAGGACTCGCAGGATTCTGTTAAGCTACTGGCTGTGGACGCTGCGATTGCTCTGGCTGATCTGGACCCTCGAGACCTCAAGCTCCAGATCACCGAGCCAGTGTTTGCGCTGCTCGACGACAAGAGCTGGCGCGTGCGCTACCAGTCTGCCGACCGATTTGCGGCACTTGCCGTGGCGCTGGGCGACGTCGTTCCCGGTAGCAAGCCTGCTGGCTCTCATGAGGTTGAGGAGTTCAGAGCGAACACGCACCGCCACATGCTGGACACGTTCGTGCATCTCACTGGTGACCCCGAGGGCGAGGTGCGCACGGCGGTATCAAAGCAGCTTGTGGATTATGTTCGGGACCAGCTCAGCGAGGAGGAGGTGATCACGCGGGTCGTGCCTTGTCTGGAGAGCCTCACGAGCGACATCAGCGAGGGCGTGCGGGAAGCGCTGGCGGGCAAGATTGCCGGTATCGCGCCCAAGCTTGGCAAAGAAAATACCATCAAGTACCTGCTGCCGCTGTTCCTTGACATGCTGCGCGACGAGCACTCCGAAGTGCGCCTGCAGATTATCTCACATCTCGACGTGATCAACGACATCATAGGCATCGACCGACTGAGCGAGAGCCTGCTCCCGGCGATTGGCGAGCTTGCCAAGGACAAGCAGTGGCGCGTGCTACTGGCAGTCATCGACTATAGCCCCCTTCTGGCGCAGCAGCTCGGCGTTGACTTCTTCAACAAGGAACTCGTGCCGCTCGTCTTCAACTGGCTTTGGGACCCCGTCTGGGCAATCCGCGACGCCGCAGCCGAGAACCTCAAGAAACTGGCCGGCGTGTTCGGCATCCAGTGGCTCGAGGAGGAAATCGTGCCCAAGCTCGTGAGCCTGCCGCCCAACTCGAATTACCTCTACCGCCTCACAGCGCTGCTCAGTATCAAGAAGATCGTACTGAACCTCACGCCGCACTCGCTGATTACCGTTGTCATTCCGTTTGTTGTCGACATGAGCAACGATCCGGTGCCCAACGTACGCTTCAATTCCGCGTCGACCATGGGCCTCATCACTGAGAGAATAGGCATGTCGCATTCGGAGGTCATCGAGACATCTGTAGCGCCAGTGGTGGCGCGTCTGACTGAAGACCCTGATGTGGACGTGCGGTTCTTCGCGAGTGAGGCGCAGAAACTCATTCCGAGCCCGGAATAGTGCCGGAAAGCCTCGCTAAGAGAGAAGTTATAGTTGCTGAGCAGCGAGAAGCGTCTACGTGTAAAATATATGACATATTTCATCCACTCATAATAATCGAATTGAAGATCGTAAACTAATAGTATCTCTCTGACAAATAAGCCGGTAAAGGCTGACCTTACTTCCAGATGGCAAACAGCTGAAATATAATTTTTTTTATATTATTTTGAAGCAGAGCTCATGTTTAGCCAGATTCTGCCGCGGCATGGCATTGCTGTGCCGCGCCTCCTTCCAATCAGCCGGTTTGATCCAAGGTGATTGCCCGGTGGTGACGCATTGCGATAAGGGCAAGTGACTCAACCCTGCCCGGCTGATAAAGGCTGAAAAATTCCTGATCCCGCGTGTAGTAGGTAACTGACCAGCTCCGCAGACCAGAAAAAAGTACGCAGCCCCTTAGTTTCTCACGTGCGAACGATGCCGAGCCAAGTTTCTAAGCTGGCCAAGTACATGGCGACCACCTACGCGCGGCCCCCGCTCACCATAGCCAAGGGCCGCGGCAGCACGGTGTGGGACACGCAAGGCAAAGAGTACGTGGATTTCACAGCCGGAATTGCCGTGACGGCATTGGGCCACAGTGACCCCGGTGTAAGCGAGATCCTGGCTTCGCAGGGCGCCAAGCTCATGCATTGCTCGAACCTGTACTTCAACGAGTGGGCGCCTCGGCTGAGCGAGGAGCTCGTGACCCGCACGAAGCAGAGCGGCGCGATGAGCACTGCGGCACACGTGTTCTTGTGTAATTCGGGCTCGGAGGCAAATGAAGCCGCACTCAAGTTTGCGCGCAAGCGAGGGCTCCTCAGCGGTGGTCCGCAGAAGCACGAGGTCGTCGCCTTCAACGGCGGCTTCCATGGCCGCACGTACGGTGCACTCACCGCTACAAACAACCCGAAGTACCAGGCGCCGTTTGCGCCGATGGTGCCTGGTTTCCACTACGGCGCGATCAACGACGCCGGCAGCCTTGCGCTCGTTAACGCGCAGACTTGCGCCGTGATCGTCGAGCCGATCCAAGGCGAGGGCGGTGTGCACCCGTGCGACCCGCAGTGGCTCGAGGCGCTGCGCCAGAAGTGCACTGATGTCGGCGCAACGCTGATTTATGACGAGATCCAGTGCGGTCTCGGCCGGACCGGTGACCTGTGGGCGCACAAGCTGGCTGGTCCCAAGGCGCAGCCGGATATCCTGACGATGGCCAAGGCACTCGGCAACGGATTCCCCGTTGGCGCTACGATGATCTCTGAGGCTGTCAACGAGGCGCTGCAGGTGGGCGACCACGGCACGACGTACGGCGGCAACCCGCTGGCGTCGCGCGTCGCATGCTACGTGCTCGAGCAGATCGACTCGGAGCGCGTGCTCGGCAATGTGGCGGCGCGATACCAGCAGGTCCAGCAGCGTGCGGCCCAGTGGGTACAGAAGTTCCCGGAGCAGGTCGTCGAGCTGCGCGGTCGCGGCCTCATCCTTGGCCTGCAGCTTAGTGTAGATCCGGCGCCGATCCTGGAGAAGTGCCGTGACCAAGGATTGCTCGTAATCACGGCGGGAACCAACACGATCCGCCTTGTGCCGGCGCTAACGATCTCGGAGGAAGACACCGCCAAGGGCTTGGATATCTTGGAGGCGGCGATCCAGGCCTCTCAGAAATAAGTATATCCAGCAGTAGAAACAAATGATGATAGAGGAGACCTATATACTGTAGTTCAGAGGCATGGCAGTCCACAGAGGACCACCATACGTGCAAGATTAGGGAATTTTATGTAAATACCATGCTTGTGTAGCCCATGTTAAGGCGAACCGAGGGGCTGTGGCTCACCACCGCGAGTTCTTCATGCGGCTGGCCATTCCGGATCCGGGGGCGCCTTGGCGCGGCGAATTGGAAGCGGGCGGCTGATTCTGGTTGTCGAAGAGTCGTGGAGAGCTCTCGCGGCGCGTATACTGCAACCGCTGCACTGGATCTACCGAGCGCTGCTCAGACACGGCTGGCTGCTGGGTGCTTTGAGGTTGTTGGTACTGTGGGTTCTGCGCATGAAGCTGCATCTGCTCTGCGCGCAAAGGAGAGTCCATCGGGAGCAGCCATGACGGTATCTCAGGCTCGTAATATTTAAGGAGTGCGCGGGCTACGATGGTGTCGTCGTCATTAACGTCCTTCTCCTCTTTGCTGCGAAGCACCTGGCCCCTGAATTTATTCCACATTTTTCACAGTGTGCGCGAGGCAACAGATATAAAGCACTCTCACTTGGAGCAAGCGGCTCTGTTCTTTTGCGGCCGGTGACCTGTTGGAAGCGATTCGTCGGCGGCTGTCAGTGATGTATGCGGTCCAAGTGTTAGGCGGTGGGCACGAGTAGTGTGGGTTATGGCTGGGTATGCTGTAAGTGGCTATTATCATATCACCCGGCTGGGGCATACATGGGGGGGTAATACGATATGGGAGGTCGATACAGGTGGTCAGGGCAGGCCCTGAAATTCTACGCCCGGCTGTGGAGGTTTAGTATGGCACCGCAGAGATAGCTAGCAGACTTCCAATTGACCCAGTGCTCAACTCACCTTCAGCGAATTAATGGTGGAATTCGATCCAGTGCTGGAGCACCGCGTTCGGCAAAGTCTTTACTGGAAACTTAACTGCTACACATTAAATGCCGCTGGCATCTGTGAGAAAGCCGCCGAGATCCGAGCGGTGGGCGGCATCGAAAGCAATGCGCGACCTCTGCCTTTTTTGTGTCTACTATATAAACTCGTGCTGATCGAGCCATCGCGGCCGATCGTCGAGGAGATGCTGACCCAGCCGTATTTCAAGTACCTCACAGCCATCGCGGCCGTGTTTGTGCGCCTGGCCTACGACCCGATCACCGTTCACAAGCTGCTGGAGCCGCTTTTCGCTGACTATCGTAAACTGAGGCTGCAGACACCTCAGGGACTGGAGCTATGGCATATAGACGAGCTGATCGAGTCGCTCCTGGGTGACGGCCGGATCTTCGGACTCACGCTTCCCCGGATGCCGTCACGTATTACTCTTGAAGATGTAGGCCTCGAGCCTCGAGAGGCACTCGTATAAATGCCGGAATCGCCGCTTGTTGTCGTATATCCCATTAATTTATTTGTTATTCTACATATTTTAGCCTCACCTTGGCGGATCTCTATGCTGATCTCGGGACGAGTCGGATCGGCCGCGGCCCCTGCCTCGGCCGCGCAGAATTTGTCGGTTGTGGCCGCGGCCCGCACCCCGGCCGCCTCGCGGGGGCCGATGGTGATTAGATTGGTGGTCAGAAGAGTTTGATCTATTTCGTGCATCATGACGACCTTCGCCTTGATTGTCACCTCGCGAGTCACTCCTTGGCCCATGATATCCACCCCGATTGCCGTGGAACCTCCCACCTCGGCCAGAGTGGTTGCCCCGGGGACCGACGCTTGGATCGGGCCGTTTGCGTTTAACGGGCGGTAGATGGCTCCGCGGCTTCCGCGTGTCATCAGTGATCATTGCGTCCAAATTTATCGCGTCAGGGAGCATGAAGTAGCGGATTGAGTTGCCTCTCAGGGTAATCGTGTCCATCACGAGCGGATCCTCGTTCAGCGCGGTCATCTTCACGTCTTTGAGGGTGGTATTCATGTTAGGGGCAACACTGGCTACCATGCCGGCCACCACAGTTCCGTCTTTGAGCTCAACCTGAACGTACTCAGATGTCATCTTCATCAAGAAACGCACGAGCTGCATTTTGAGCAACGGAGCCGGGGCCTGGGTCTCAGTGTTGATCCTGTGAGAAGAACGCTGCGGGTGGGCTAGGATCTGAACGGCGGATCGTGAGCGTTACATATGGCAGGGTAGTAGTAGTGTTTCGAGGACGATTGCGATCGGGGCTTAATGATATACGAACTTCTTTATAAATTATATTATTATTATTATTACATATCTTATATATGATTATTCTTGAGGTAGACTCTTGCATGCCAGAAGACTAGCTGATGAGTATGGCTTGTGGATCAGCCTGTATACGCAGTGTGGGTACGATACACGCGCTCAGGAGCCTGCGACTTCGGATCCAGCAGCTGCGGGGTCGCATGAAGCTGATTCATGAACTTCGGGCGCAGCGGGGAAACGGGATCCGGGGCCGATGCGTCCGCCGTCTGAGCGCTTACAGGCACAGCCCACTTGGGGCCGGTCGATTGAGGACCAGCAGCAGAAGGATCAGCGATCTGCAGTCCGGCGAGCTGAGAGTCAACTGGCTTGGGAAGAACTGTCTCAAGGTCCTTCGAGACTCCGGGAACTCCGTGGAATCTGTTGCTGGGCTCAGATGGGCCGGGGTTCACAACGGGGATGTACGTCGCCATGCCAGTCGGGCTCTTGTACGCATTTGCCAGTCCACCCTTGAGTTCGCCACCCTGAGCACTGAAGCGGAACTCCAGCTCGGGATAGCTGCGCGAGTGGCGAAGGCTGGGTGCACTGGCTGACTTGCCGCGGGAAGTCAAGGTGTCCCAACCATCATTGCTGGGTGCCGGTAAAGCTTTCTGCATGGGCTCAGGCGACATCTCGGCGTCCATAATGGACTTGGCCGAGCTGTTGGTTGCATGAAGCCCGACCACCGACCGGCTGTACTTGAAGAGAGCGTCAGCCTGCGTATCGGACAAGAGCTTTGCGTACTCGGCAGAGTTAGCGCTGGGGCCATTCATGCTGCGAACAGAGTAGTTGTGCGCTGAGGGAACGTAGGAGCCATGCAGCTGCTGGTCGAAGTCCCGGGCCGACAGTTCATTGGTCAGGATTCCTGAGAAAGTCATATCAGGCAACGTGGTACCGGAAGGGTCCAGGTCTACGAGAACCTCGTCACGGATTTCCTGCAGCTTGTGGCGGACCAGCTTAGTATAGCGCTCGTAAGCGTGATACCAGTATCGCTCTCCGTGGGCAGGATCGAACTTCTGGCCAATACGAGTCAGCTCGAGGGTTGCTTCAACGATGTTGGCGGCTAGTGCTGTGCGCTGGGCATGATTCTTAGTCTCGTTCACTTTGTACTTGCTGTGGACGCCTTTCAGCTGCTCATTGCGCTTAAGTGCACCTCGCATGCTCATATGAGACCGGTTGTGCCACTTATGTGCGTTGTTGAACTTGGCTCGCGACAAGGCAATTGACATGGCGGAGCGCGCACAGTCGACGCTGGGTGCCTCGACATGAGGAACCTTGAACTGATGGGGAATCTCCCACTCCTCGATGGGCTTTAGAGCGCCGCACGAGTCAATTGGTTCTTCCAGATCAGTTAGACCGATGGTGACAGGTTCAGTACTCTCCATTGCCTGGCGCTCGTACTTCTTGGACAGAGTCTTGTAGAGAGAGCGGAACTTTTTAGCGAAGGCGCGCGGGTTCTTTTGAACCTTGGCAACAAGCGCATTGTACGATTTACCAACTGCATCACAGCGCTTGGTGTATTCGTTAACGAGTTGCTCGTGGTGGGCCTTCATGGCTTTCATTCTCTCGAGCGCGCGCGAGTCCTCGCGAAACTTGAAATCGTTGTCCACATAATAGTTGATTTCAGTAACCATTAAAGCGTTTTGGGCATTCAATTCGGTTGTGGTGACAGCTTTGACGCTCGTGGGAGCAGAATTGTCTGCCGTCATGTGTGCAATTTCCTGGAAGTAGTGGGGAAGGTGAGTGACGCCGACGATTTTTGTGGAGTTATGTTTACAGGGTAGGGGCCATCTTGTAACCGCGTGGTCGCCAGATATATGCACGTCACGGCTGCAGATAATATATAGCTCGCCCGAATCTACAGATTCTGAGTCCTATGCTTTGAATACGAATGAATCAACAAGTAAACATTAAAAATTGAAAAACGTATCGCCTTTGTGTTTGTATAAATATATATAGTGTTGCAGGATGTAGAAACCTCAGATTCATTAAATCAGTTTTTTGGTTTCGTAACTCATGATTGTTCATACAGTGTGAATATCAAATAATTCGTCACTGGAATCCACATCCATGCAACCTACTCTAGGTAAGTGTAAAAGCACGGCTCACCGTGTCAGGTTGAATACCTTCGGGCCTACCTTCCAAGGTGCTTGTAAAAATAGAAATCGATTTTTCAAAAGATGTGTCGGAAAACAGACCAATAATCACCAAACTTGAGCCCTATCGGATGTACAGCCGATAGTTGCACCGAGATGCTGGCCCAAATTTTAAGTCCGCCCGGTCGAGATAGATCATCATCCACGAACTAGTTGGGTGTTAGTATCTTGATTCCAGCTCATATGGGATTGAAACGATAAGAAATAGTGGTTTCTTCAGATTAAAACCTCAGTAGGAACAATTGGTAAATTAAAATAATCACCGCATGAAATTTCGAACACATACCTTTTGAAAAAAAGTCTTCCATATCAGCTTCCTCGGCTTGTACTTCAGGTATATCCAAAGGCCGCCAGCCTGACACGATGAGTCGCGCTTCTCACATCAGATCATAGACTCATTAGAGGAAGAAGTCGTGAAGTGAATTTTTTTGCTCTTATAAAGGCTTCTCCTAGGGTAGATCCGTTAGGGCAGACAGCGTCAGAATGCAAGTCGAGACGCTTGCGTTTAAGGCGTAGACACAAGACGGATGAACTGTACGTGTGTATAAATGTATTGACTTAAGATAAAATGCAACTAAAATTTGCCAGAAAATAGGTATATCCTAGCATAAATCAGGGTCCTTGAAGTGCCCTGGGTTAGATCCTTAAGGTTCGGCCATGTCATGCCTCACTATATGAAATTATATTCTAGTAGTAATACAATGGTGAATATATTGAGTATTTCGTTGACTCTGCTAGCCTGCCTAGCAAAAAAAAGTGTTGAGCAACCTGTTCGTGTGGTGGTGACCATCTAAGCCTCTCCGGCTAGACCCTATGGGTCGTATCGGTGGAAGGCTGTGCTTAATATAGGGTTACGCGTCCCCCATATAGAGCGCACGTCACGCAGGCCGAAGGCTGGAGGCTTCCAAAATGGCATATGGAGTGATTTTCGTATATTTTCTGGGAGCATTCACCTTCTGGCCTATAATTGGTCTAGCATTATGGTACTACTTTCCGCCTGCAACGCCCGCCAAGAACTCAGCGGCTACTAAAGCCACCCTTGCGGACACCACAGGCGATCCGGCAAAGGTTGTCCAGAAAGCCCGACAGAAGTCGTACGCCGCACGGCTAGCTCGAGACGTCGCCAGATCAGCGGCATTAGCTGACAGGAACAGTGATGTCGAGGCTTCGGCGTGGGTTCGATTGGCCCCCTCACCTGTGTCGTCAGTGGACATTGCGGAAGACGTCGAAGCCGAGGCCAAGTCCGAGAAGCAATCTAATTCGGCGCGTTCGTCGCTGCAGAAGTTTATAAACTCATTTGGGAGCAAAAAGAAGGACAACGCCTCGACATGGCCGGCCAATTCCGATTCGGATGACTCACAAACGAAGTCTGATTTTGCCCAGACAGATAAGTATCTGAGCAACGCGACACTGCGTAGCCATGCGAGTTTGTCAACAAAAGACAGCAGAGGCAAATACGATCCTATCACGAAGCTCGAATTCGAGGATATGAAGCCACGCTCTTTGGCGAAGTGCCCCAAGTTTTGGGCGGTTGCTCGTGGCGGCCAGCTCCAGCTGTACGAGGATCCCACGGAACGCAAGCTCGTGTACCTCGTGAACCTTCCTTTGCATATTGTGACGCTTTGGCCGCAGAACCTGCAGGAGTTCGAGCTGTTCTACAAACGCTATCCGATAGTGCTCGCTCATCGCAACAGTCCCGACGGCTTAGTGTCGCTCGACTTGTATCCTGGAATCCCGCCACGCGACGCACTGTATTTGTATTTGGACAATCCAGTGAACAAGGAGGACATGTACTTTGCCTTGATCAAGGAGAGCAGCAACACAGTGAATCTGACGTCCGAAGAGTTGAACGAGTTCGAGCAGGCGAGCCTCGGCCCGCGCGATCCGCTGACCATGGCGCGGCCTCTGCGTGTGCGCAAGGCGGAAACACAACAGCTGCAGTCGCTGATCTGGACGAACGACTCGCCGCCCGAGACGCAGTGGCTGAACGCCCTAGGCGGCCGCATCTTTCTGGCGCTGAAGGACTCGAAGATGGCGGACGACTACCTGCGGCGCAAGTTCACGTATAAGCTCAAACCGATCAGCGCGAGCAGCAACCTAATCGGCGACATCGATGTTCTGAACATCCAGAGTGGCTCGGCGGCTCCGTACATCTCGAACATTAAGCTGCGTGAGCTGACTCCGGACGGCAACATGGTTGTGTCGGCCGGCATTGCGTACGATGGCGGCTTCCGTGTGAACCTCGGCACGACCGTCAAGCTGGCCGCCGTCACGTCGCTCACGACCGTGCAGATCCCCATCGAGCTCGCGGCCACTGTGCGACACCTCAAAGGCACGCTGATTCTGCGTGTCAAGCCGGCACCATCCGAGCGCATCTGGTACGCATTTGAGTCGATGCCGACTGTGGATCTGGCGATCGAGCCCGTCGTTTACGAGACGCACATCTCGCTCTCTGTCGTCACGAAGTTCATCCGCAGCCGCATCCTCGACTCGCTCAAGGAGACGCTCGTCATGCCGCACATGGATGATTTCGCGTTCCACGATACGCGTGGCAGCTTTTACCGCGGCGGTATCTGGGAGACGCCTATCCCGGAGAAGCCCGGCACGGCGCGCTCCCGAAAGGGTGCGAAAGCGAGCGGTGACGTGGCCCATAGCGCCACGCCAGTTGGTCAAGCCAGCAAAACGCGTATCCACGGCGCAGCGTCCGGCGTAGCTTCCGGCACAGCCTCAAACCCAGCTTCGTACACGGCATATGGCGCAGCCCCCGAGTCGGTATCAGCACTGCGAGGAAGCCACACGCTGCGAAACGATCCCGTCAAGCGGGGTGAAACCAGCAAGCGGGGCGACTCTGCGGGCCGCGGCGAGCCGACTGACGGTTCGGACGATGTGAGCACTCGAGACTTCCGCCCTGGCGATTTCGCAAAACAAGGCGCGCTGGAAGCCACGGCTCGGTCGCGGGACACGGTGAGCAGCAACGACGATACTAGCTCGAGCAACTACCTGCGTCGCGATGCTTCCGCTGTGCGGCGCAAGCCGGTACCCGTCACTCCCGACGACGCGAGCGACGCGGCCTCGATCCGGTCATCCTCTTCATCCTCACTGGGAAGCAAGTTGGGCAGCTGGGTCAGTCGGCGGCGTGGCAATTCGGCGGTGGACGCGAAAAAGGCTGCCGAGTTCAGCCAGCGGCTGTCGAGCGCGGTCACCGAAGACTTCTCCGGCACCGCTGGTGGGGTCAACAGCGCCAGAAGCAGTGTCGGTAGCCTCAGCAGCAACGGTGGCAGCACGATTGGAACTTCTGCGGTAGGAAACACCAACGGTAGCGCCTCCGGTGTTCCGCCCGAGCTGCCGCAACGCCGCCGCGATGTCGGCGATAGCGACACCTCGTCGCATACCACGCCGGGCCAGGCCCTACTTCCGCTGTCGCCTAGCCACCGCGCAGATCTGCGGGATTCCGACAGCGTGCGCAGCTTGAGCCCGCGGCAGCAGTCGAGCGCCACGACGCAGGTCAATACCGAGAACGTGGTGATTCCGGACCTACAGCGGAACCTCTCACAACAGATCAGGACACCGCCCGGTGCGTTTCCTGCGCGCAAGCCCGTGCCGGAGCGACCGGCTGCCACTAGGAGTGGCTCACGTATGGGTACTTTTGTGGAGATGGCGCAGGATCTCGAGCATCAGGTGCCATCTACCGAGGCCGGCCAGTCGGCCCAGGCTGAGTCTACTCAGGTACCTTCCAGTCAGGCGCAGTCTGATCAGTTTTCGGATGAGCCCATCCAGGCTGGTCACTCCGAGTTTGAGCAATCAAATACTTCAATGGAAGCCAACACCACGGGTGACTGGGAGAAACACGCTGACAGCGTGGCAGAAACGTCCCTAATTGACCTCGACGGGTCGCAGTCCGACACGCATCACGACCAGTATCTTCCGCAGTACTCGATGGAGGCAAGTCCGCGTTCACGCGTGGACCCCAGTCAGGTAGAAACGACATCGGCTGGACACCTTGATACGGGTCGTGTTAATTCGGACCGCCTTGGCCCGAGAGGTGTAGAGCGCCGTCAGTCTTACGTATCGCGCAAACCTGTCGGCAGTAGTAGCGCTATTCCGACTGCTCTGTCATCCAATAGAGATACTTCAGGAGCCCAAGCAGGCGCTGGGCCTCTGCATCACGCGCGACACGCTTCGGCATCCAGTGCGAACTCGTACGACCCGCGGGATTCGGGCCAGAGCTCAGAACCCGAAAGAGGTAGTCCGGCGCGCCCGCAACATCTACGCCAGAGCTCTCTCAGCTCGGACGAGACCCAAAGCATCTCCAGCGGCGTCAGCCGCCGTAGCAGCGTGCGCAGCAAAAACGCAGGGCCCAGTCTACCTCCTCGCCGGCGCACTGTGCTACTGAAGCACGTGGCCCCAGAGGAAGACTCGCCTTTGTGAACGCATCCAGCATAGAGATAGAACGTTTGTAAAATTGAATAGATACTGTAGGCCGTTAAACTCCGCATTAACCAATTTAAACACCAGCTGGCTGGTCATTGTAAGCGAGATTCTTGACAATAGTTCAACTACGATGCGAATACATTATTTGATAAATACTCAAACCTGAAATAAAGAATCCTAATAATAAGTTCTCGATAGGTGATGCACTCGGATCCTGGCACTGATGTACCGTTTTGATCCTGAAATATATAAACATGATGTAGCTTAGGCCGGTTGTAACGCTAGTTTGCAATATGCAATATGCATTCGGCCATATGGGCGTAGTTACACGCTCATAGGTACAAGTTCAACAGCAAGTTTCAAATCAAAGTAGGATTAAACGCCGATTGCCATGCCAAAATAGGGAGAAGATTCCGGGCAGAAGACAACTTAGAAACCGTGCATCTTGATGTCCGACTTGGGGATTTCAAGAGCAGTGGTCAGGAAGCCCTGGACCTTTTCACGCTGATCACCCTGGAACTGGAGAACGTCACCCAGCTCAGTGTCAGTGTTGATGTGACCGTTGCAGCCGAAGTCCTTCTTCAGCGTCTTCAAGATGCGCTTCAGATCATACTCGGTGGGGATACCCTGCACGGTCGTGATAGTCTTGCGACCGTTGCGCTGCTGGCACCGAATGTGTACCTGACTTGCACTTTTAGTCTTTGATTCACCAGTCTCGGAGAAGGGATCGAAATTGAGGTTATCCAGAGAGGCCATAAACTTTTGCGTCGGCAGGAAAATTCCTTTCTTTGTGGGTGGTGGTGGTGGTGAGAAGGAAAGATACTTACAAGGCGATACCCTACTCGTTTTATGTTGAACTTGGTGGGGTCTTCGCGCGTGCCGGGTTAGTGATGACTACGACGTTTAGCGGGTATACGGGAGGAGGTAGGGGCGAGGCAAAAAAAACTAACCATGTTTAGGCGCGCGTTTCGCCGCCCTTTTCCTCGCTCCCACTATGGAGGGTCATAGATTTGGGTCAGACAACCCTGAAACCACAGAATGCTGCGGAATTTTGCCCTTGAATGACAATCAATGCATGATTCGTGGCAACAAAGCGCTTAGTAATACGCCATCCGGTGGTAAAGCAAGCGAAACACAAGGGGCTAAGCTAATTTTATTCGGGTGGATAAACGCTCAACAATAATTATTGATTATATTGTGGCTAACCCTGATCGCAAACATGCTTTGTGACATAAGTTGCCCCTGAAGGCGACTGAAAGTCCCGGGCTGCACCCACTCATTTAAGCCGTTGAGATACAGACTCTTCAAGCCGAAATTTACACTTTGCAGCCCATGTGGGTGCGGTGCCTAGCCCCCGGGTCAACTCAAGTAAGCAGCGCATGGCGCTCAGGGCAGATGTACCGTCAGCCCCAGCCACACCAAGAAGGTCCTGGCAAGCCTAGGCCGACCTATCGTCATGATTGGGCAAGAGATCACCGAACCCAGTTACTGCCGTGTGTCGCTAGATCCCAAAGCAGCATAATTTGAGAGAGAGCTTAGCAGAAATCGAACGAATGTCGTTCTTGCGTAGCACACCGGATATAGATTCAAGTGTACGCAAGGCAATCTCCCCCGAGGAGGCTGCGCCCAAGCGTAAGCATGTTCGGTCTTGCGTTGTGTACACTTGGGATCACCGAGATGGTAAGGCTTTCTGGCACGCAGTTCGCATGCTGCCGCTGCACAACGATCCAGTTATGTCGTTTAAGTCGCTGATTGTTATTCACAAAGTTCTTCACGAAGGCCACAAGTCGGTTTTGCGGGATGCGCAGAACCACATGGAGTGGATACGCTCGCTGTCCGGCCCTTCTGGACCCAGCGGCGGGGGTTACCGGCGCTTGATCGAGGAGTATTCTCGCCTATTGATGCATAAGCTCGAATTCCACCGTCATCACCGTGATTTCAATGGCACTTTCGAGTACGAAGAGTACATCTCGCTACGTAAAGTGGATGATCCAAACGAAGGGTACCAGTCTGTTCTCGATCTCATGAACCTTCAGGACTCGATTGATGACTATCGCCGTCTTCTATTTGCAAGTCTGGGCTCTGGTCGACGCTCGATCTCGGCTGGAACAATGGAGTGCCGAGTGTCGTCGCTGACAGCAATGGTCACTGAATCGTTCGGCATTTACCGTTTCGTAACGAGTATGTTGCGTGGACTTCATCAGCAGAGTGATCCTGAAGTTTTGGAGCCACTTGTGGCTCGCTACAAGTCGCAGCACCGCCGCTTGCGCAACTTCTTCTTCGAAGCTCAGGGCATCAAGTATCTGTCGACGCTGATTTCGATCCCTGATCTCGACCAAGATGCGCCTGATCTCAATGAGAGTAACGAGTCTGCACCCCAGCTGCCCAAGCGACCGCGGGAATTGCAGCCCATGAACACCGGTGCTACTTCTCTTACAGCAGCGCCGACAGGTGGCGAGCTTCCGCCAATTGTGCCAGAGGCCACGGGCAATTGGTGGCAAGGCCAGCAGCCTAACCTCGCTGCGCAGCATGAGCAAGAGCAGGCACAACTGGCTCAGATGGAAGCCTATCAGCTACAGCTTGAAGCGGAGCGCCAACAGCAGCAGCAGATGGCGCTGCAAGCACAGCAGCAGTTTGAAGCCGAGCAGGCACAGCTCCTCGCGCAGCAGCAAGCGCAGCAGGAGGAATTTGCTCGCCTGCAAGCGCAGCATCAGGCTGCCCAGGCACATGCCGCTCAGCAGCAGTCGATGCAGGGCCAGGCCGCAGCGATGGAGCAAGAGATGTCTCTATTGCGTAGCCAACAGCAAGAAGCACATGAGATGCTGCAGCAGTATGACCACCGCGTACAGTCGCTGGAAAACGACCTCTCTCAGATGACTTCACTGACGCAGCAGCAACTGGATGCAAAGACAGAGCAGATCGGCAGCATGCAGGAGCAAGTGGACTCATGGCGTGCGAAGTATGAGTCACTGGCGAAGCTCTACTCGCAATTACGCCACGAGCACCTTGAGTTGATGGCAAAGTATCGTAAAGTGCAGACGAAGGCTGCATCGGCACAAGAAGCTATTGATAAGCGTGAAAAAGCCGAGCGCGACCTCAAGTCGAAGAACCTTGAGCTTGCAGATCTTATTCGGGAACGTGACCGTGCGCGCTACGAGCTTGACAAGACCAAGGGAGCACACCTCGTTGAGATCGAAAAACTCGAACGCAGCGTCTCTCTCCTAAATGATAAGGTCAGTGACAATGACCGCCTCCGCGCAGCTGACGTGACGTCGCTTGTTTCAAGCCATACACGACAACTCGAGATGCTTGAGGCGCAACTTGCCAGCCGTGAGGACGAGCTCGCGAACCTCGGCGACGCCCGCGAGGTACTGCAGGGCAAAGATGACGAGATTGATATTCTCAAAGAGCAGCTCGAGCAGATGGAGGAGCTCATGGGCGGGCTGTCGCTTGAAAAGAAGGGCGGTTCGGGCGATTTCTCGTCGTTCATCGACGCTGTTTTACAAGCCGCTTATGATAATATCCAGCGCGCTCTTACGGCCTTGGACTCGCCTCTAGAGAGTGGAAATCCCAATACAAACCCCACTCAGGTGCTTAACATCAACGAGGCGAATATATCGAACACGGAAAATTTCTGTGACGTGTTTCTCGATTATTTGGCCGACGGTAACGAGGGCGATCCCAAGAAAATTATCATCGATTCCAGCGCGCTGGCCAATTCCATGTCAGATCTTCTGCTTGATGTCAAGGGCCTGAGCAATCTGACGTCGGAGACGAGCGAGCATGGCGGAAATAGCTCCGAGCTCGTGGACAAGGCACGTGATGCCGCCACTACATTGTGCACGTTCCTTGGTAGCCTGGCATCCGACATTTTGAAAGATCTTGAGGACGAGGAAGAGAAGCTCGAGCTTGTCACGACCTACCATGTCGAGATCCGCAAAGACCTACAGGATCTCGGCAACATCGTGGAAGACATGCTGCCAAAGGTCCAGATTCTCGATCTTAAGGGTGGTTCTCTTGATGAACAGGTCGACGGTGCCATGGCTTCGCTCGCCGAAGCGGTGGCGAATGCGAACAAGCGTCTAACGGCACTCATGGATCAATCCTCGCTTTACAACGTTTTTGACAAGAAGGTGAATGAGGCGATCATCGCCGCGGCAGCGGCTATCACTTCGTCGATGAGCGCTCTCATTCGGGCTGCTATCGCATGCCAACGTGAGATCGTCGCTAACGGTCGTCAGGGTGAAAGTCCGGACTCGTATTATAAGAAGAATCACCGTTGGACGGAGGGCCTTATTTCAGCTGCACGCACGGTGGGTCAGGCAACCAACATCCTCATCGAAACGGCGGATGGCACACTGAGTGGCAGAGGTACTCCCGAAGAGCTTATTGTTGCGTCCCGAGAGGTGGCATCCTCAATCGCCCAGCTTGTGTCGGCATCGCGCGTCAAGGCAGGTGCTTTCTCAAAGAGTCAGCAAGACTTAGAGTCTGCTAGCAAGGATGTGACAGGCTCTTGCCGTTCGTTGGTTTCCAAGGTAGACGAGATTCTTGCGAAGAACCGTGCTGACCCGAAGATGCGCGATTATGCTGGACTCAGCCCGATGGAGTTCCGCTCGGCATCGATGGAGCAGCAGGTTGAGGTGTTGAAACTGGAGCAAGAGCTTACACTTGCCCGTAACCGCTTGTTTGAGATTAGAAAGCTGGAGTATATTCAGCAAGAGGAGGAGGAGTAAGGGACATTTAGATTAGACACACGCGGTGCTATTACTGCCGAGAATTTAGATGAATCAAATTTCGTAAGGGGATATATTGAGACAAGGTAAATATACTATAAAACTCTGAGATTAAAATTATACTATTCTCTCCGTGAAATTTTGTTTACCAAGACTTTCATTCTGTCGATAAGAATTAAAAATCACGTGGGCGTAGAGTAGCCTGTTCCACACAACACCCGCCACTGGCACGAGCCAAAAGAGGTTAAATTCAACGAACGCACAGCAACCCTAGGTTAATTGGGTTAGGATACATGAGGTGACTTCATCAGACGGCACTTTTACTCTGAGACATATAGATAAGACACTTTCCCATGAAATCTAAGACAGTGAAACTTTCCCAGAGATTCAAAGTACGCACTGTTGAAAACCCTCTACCAATCCCGAAAGATTATTTCATTCCACTCTGGTACGAGTTTGAACCTGAAAACGAAAACAAGTCTTTCGAGAGATCGATTCGGCTAGCGTTAGAGAGTTGGAGTATACCAGGCACTAATAGAGCTGGGCGGAAATATTCTTCTGCCGTGGCAGTAAATTGGGATGGTACCAAAAATGCCGCCCAAAGCAACGTAGGGAAGAAAAGTGTGAGATTTGTCCCATTGACTGAAAATGTAGCAACTGGCGAACTCGACGCCTCTTGCACTTTTTTTACGCCACAAGTCGAAGGACTTGCTCTAGAGAGACAAAATATTGTCGAGGAAAACTTAGGCAAAGCAGAAAAGAAACAGGAGTCTGAGGCAGTTCACCGCCGTCCGGAGCCAGTCAAGCGGCACAGGAAGCTTCATTTGAAGCACATCTTAAACCCAGTCAACGAAGAGTACGATGTCGGGGGTCAACCAATCCCTCAAAAACGGAACAGTCACGATCATGGAGAAGTGATAGCGCACAAAAATCACCAAACTGGAGTTGTGAATCCGTTGAATCACGGAAAGGAAAATTCGATCGATGCGTCAGGTAATCAAATAGTACCTGGACAGAGCTCACTTCGTAAGCGGTTTGTTGAGATTTTGGAACCATCTAATATGGAAGCACTCTCGGAAGATGAAGAAGAGTACCCCAAGAATAAGCTAGTTTTCCGTGGCTTAATTACCGGGGAAGATAGATCATCTTGGATTAATCATCGGGAATATGAACCAGATCCTCAACGCTCGGAAAGGACTACTAAATTTTTACAGGCTTCTTCCATCAATAGTCGCCCTGCGACATTGCAAAATGAATTTAGTCTGACTGCTGAAGGTTTTCCACCGATACTTACTACCAGCGCTGGAAGTCTTCAGGATCGACTTATATCAAGACTTGTAGATCATAGGGCAGATGCTTTTGATGATCTTGATGCAAATGAACCGGATAAAAAGAATACAAGTGGCGCTAAAGACTTACCATATGCCGAAGGTCTACTTCCGCAGCGAAACCGCTTCATTCACGCGAGAGGTATCTTACAACCTCATATCAAGTTTTACTCATTTGAAGAGGTAACAGACCTTATTCCGTCATTGTGGAATGATTTTGAGAATTTTGATACAAGTGCATATTTCACGTTTCTGACTCAAGCCACTAGCATTAGTCGAGATCCTTCAAATGGGCCCTTTGTTGATTTATGGGGGTTTGAGACTATTTCTGGGTATGAAGAAGCATTCGAAAAGGTGTTAAGTGCATTAATTAGTAAACATATTGAGCGATTAAATAGTACATAAATATAGAGGCTCTATGACTGAGAGGCTTATTATCTATAATCTTTTGATTGCTCATCTTTGATCTGTTGTTTTTCTGAGTACGACAAAGGCTGCTTGCCTTCTTTAAGAACAACCAGTTCAGCTCTTAACACTCGTCTGATGATAGATATCTGGTGATCTAAATACCAGCCGTCATTGTTGTCAACCTGTTCGCGAAGCTGAGACCTATCGTTTATAAATTGCTCCAGGAATCCGTCAGCTATGTCACTGAGTTGAAGTAAGGGTACATCGGGGAACTTGGTTCCGTCATACAGATATGAATCCGAATTTCGCCCCCAATGCTGAATTCTAGGGTCGGTCGAGAGATCCGACACTGCTGAGCCCGAAGTGAGAGATTCAGGATCTTCATCTATCATATCTGAGGTTCCAGTGATGCGGAAATGCTCTACCTGATAGATTGCCAAACCACGATCTCTAGCGGGGTCACATCCATACTTTATGTACGAGCCACGCCAAGGACCACTACGGTAATAGAATGAAACGTATGGAAGTGCAAACTTCAACTGTTTTGCAAGAACAGGCTCAAGACTATGTTGGAGCGACCTTCGTGTGTAACTCGGACGCGTTGCGAACAGCTCCTTAAGCCGTGCAATACAGCGCATTATTGCCGGTCGTGGCGATTGTTCTAAACCAACAGGGGGATTAGATGGGATTTCATCGCCCCAATTGAGGATATTGGATATCACACGCACGCTCCCGATTGTGTTTACAATCTGTCTATTCCCCGATTCGTCCTTCACTATCTTGAGGTGATTGTTTTGTTTGTAGCCGTAGTAGAATGGCTGTGATACCGTAGAAAAGCGAGGGGGAGGGATCAAATCCAGAATGCCATCTGAAGGAGCCTTACCTTTAGTGATTCCGTCACGGCCACCGGCAAAAGACAGCTTCTCCATCTCGCTCAAGTCATAATTGAACAGTGAGTGGTCGGCTCGCTGGATAAATGATGAATCACCGGTGTAGTATTGAAAATCAGCCAGCTCCCTAAATCGATACGTTGTTTCTGTGACATACTTAGGGGTGATTTTTACCGGTAGTCCATGGTGTGCCGCCTGTGCCAGCGAGGAGCGTACATCATCATCTGATGTATGTAAGCCTGTGGTATCATTTTTCAGTGCGTTAGAAGTGCTAGCCGGTATAGTAAGCTCTATGATGAGGTTACGTGAAGGAATCACGGATGAAGTTACTGGGTGGTGAAATCGATTATCACGAAGACGAAGTTCCAGCTTCTCGGGAGTTTTCGAGAGTGTAGCGCCAACCGTGACTCGACTAATCTCTTCTGGGCCACCCAGAAGATCGATCGCTTTGCGGCTGTTGACCACCTTGAGTGGCAGGTCTAGACAGGTCGCCACCTCTAATGGCATGTTCAACCCTTCGACCTGTGTGGATGCTGTGACCAACAGTCGGCAGCCCATGACACCTTAGCCGAACGTCAGCGTTAGACATCCCGAAGGATCTTGCTACTTATCATCAAATTATATTTATCATGAGAGTAATACCATTTTAATCATCAACTGAGAGGCGCTTGCCTGGAACTTGTTTGTTTTTTGCGCTCGGCTCAGCGCGAATCATTCCCATAGGAGTGCTTGCATCGGGCTCGACAGCACCATCATTGTCCTCTGAACTTGAAGGCAACGTCTCGACAGTGGAATCGACCTGGTCGTTGCCGTGAACTTTGATCCACTCAAGGTCCAATTGATACGGTCCATATTGACCATCCACAAGTCCGATTCCTATGCTTTTTATAGCTCCAGCGTTGAGTGGCTGTTGCTGCTGGATCACGCCTCCGTTGGTAAGTATGAAGTTGGGGAAAGCGACGGTGACGTTCTCCCACTGACCAGGTGTTTTCAGAAACAAGCGGTGTTGATAGAGGTCAGTGGGATAAGGTGTATCCGCCTGGATGTTTATGAAGTATTTCCGGTAATCACCTCTGACTCGCATTGTAATCTGGTTGAAGTCACTCCAATCATGGAAAGCAGGGGGTCCCAGACCAAACATTGTTCCAGGAAGATCTTGAGTTCGAAACATTGCATAACCAAGCCTTATAACCTCGGGACGATCTTCTGGAAGGTCCAATGATGTCTCTCCTTGAAAACGAACATACGGGGGTTTGCCTGGTTTAGCGTCTCGCAGACTCAACGAAGCTGTGCTGAACCCGCCAAGATCTTCGTCACATCTCACCAATAGATTTTTAATTCCCAGATCCGCTTTGGAATTGCTGAATATGAGCTTTTCAGCAAACCTGGGGGTTAGCTTTGGCTTCATAAAATCTAAGACACCCATTGAAGGTCAGTCTACTACTCACTGGGCCACTTTGGAAACCACAGTGAAGGGTGGGGACTACGACAATTGGTCAGCTGACTGACTGTGGGGATGTTAGTCGGGGGGGGTGGTGAGTCAGATCAAGATCTAGTAATATACATTAGATACTATGAGAGCATTTTTTTGTTTCTAATAACCATAAAAGTTACTGTTTAATGATTTCTTGGCTACAAATTGGCGAAATACCCTCTGGTATAAACTCAAACATAGCAGTTCAAATTACAGTATTCGGGAAGACACATCAAACGTGCTACCCGAATTAGGATGGGCAGAATGCAGTTTGCGAGGCTACTGAGAGAGGATGCGGTCGGACTGATAAATAACTCCTTAAGTCCTTCACGCCAAGTTTGACCTCCGGAAGCCAAACAGATGGGATCAACTACCGAGAGAGCTAGTGCCTCAAACACAGCACGTCCTAGCTCCGCTGTAGCTTTCAAGAAATCTCGCTGGCAAGACGTACCTTACATATTCGTCGTCTTGATTTTCGTGATCGGGCTCGTTGTGATTGCAGTAATCGATCTTAGAGATTACAGTCGCACTCAATGCTTCCGTAACCAGTACGGTGACCCAAAAGTAGCTTTCTATGACCCACAGCTTCTGGCTATTCTCGGGATAAGTGAGATAATCACGTTGCTTCTCTCAGGTGTATTGCTATGGATTGCGTGTGCCCATACGAAACATTTCATCAAGACGTCTATGCTAATAGAAATCACAGTATCTCTAGTCACTGCGGTTTTTTTCTTGGCTCAACGTCGCTGGCTTGCAGGTACACTCAGCCTGATATGGCTTCTGATCAGTGGTGTAATGTACTGGATACTCCGCTCATTTATCGTGACCGCCACAGCACAGCTAAAGATTGCACTCTCCGTCCTCAAGAACAATCCAAGTATTTGGTTAATCAGTTTCTTAGGTGCTATATTTGTGTCAGCATGGTCAATTTTCATCGGGTCTGTTGTTCTAGCTGGACTTGGAAAGACAGTATCTCCTGAGTGTTCTGTGAAGCAAAAAGGCCGCCCCCAAGGCGAGTTTGTCGGCTTGCTGGTCTTTCTCGGCTTTACAAATTATATGATGACGGAGCTTGTAAGATCCTTAGTGCGGGTTGCCACATGCTACACCTTCGGCTGGTGGGCTTTCATGCCCGATTCAAACTCAATCGATCCTTCTCGAGTTGAAGAGAATAGAGCACCAGACGAATTTCCTAACATCACAATTGCTTCTTGGTTAGGAGTATTAGGGGGTCTGACCTACTCTTTGGGGACCATTTGCATTTCGAGTATTAGTCTGGCTATGCTCAAGACCTTAACACAGATACTGACCGCCTGGTCACAAAAGCTCATGGTCGATAGTACTCAGATAAAAGTCAGCGAGGATCTGACAATAATTCTACTTGCATGGGTACTGAGTAACTTTGTGTGGTATATCGACTCCGTAATCAGCCAATTCTCCAGCTATGCTCTTGTTTACGTTGCCGTCGACAATCTGTCTTTTCTCAGCGCATGTCGTGAAGCGGTCAATCTCATCGTAGCTGAGGGCATAGGCGGACTCATAAACGATAGCCTAGCGAGTGGTGCCTTGACATTTGCCCCATGGTGTATTGCTTCTTTGGTCTCGTTTGGTGTCTACACATACATGCGATGGATCAATCCGTATTCATTACAAGAAGGCATCTTCTTTGTTTGCTCGTACGTTGCACTACTGACATTTCAGATCAGTGGTATCGTGTTAGCAAGTGTATCTAGCGGCGCCCAAACGCTTTTCGTTGTGGTTTCTAACGAACCCGCTCGCTTCCGTCAGGTGCATCCTCGGTCCTATCAAATGCTGACCGAGGTCCAGAAAAGTCGGTGACCTGAGTCAAAGCCTTCCAGTTATGATATTTCGTATATCACTATTTATTAAAGTCATGTTACTACCGTTCGCTTGATTTCTATGAGGCGGGTATCTCCAGCGAAACTGGATTCTGATCAAAGTGAACACTTTTGCTTCTAGCACGATGACCCTTCTTCGAAGGATCTTCAGGCATTTTACCATCAACAGGACTCTGAGGAGGACTGGGCTTGAGCGCGGGCTTAGCCGGTACGATTTTAGGACGATTTCTAGCTTCTTTCTCACGTTTGCACCGTGAACAACTGCAAATGAAACCCCAATTGACTCGGAGCTCGTATTGTCTTCGGTCTAGATCAAACGCTATATCAACATAGCTGGTCAAAAGCTCTTGACCTTCGCTTATGACATCTCTCGCATATACAACAAGCCCTTGAGCTTTGGAGTCAGTTTTGAACACGACTCGGACATTCGGCTCGCAGCTATGGTTGAGATTAGCATGAGTCGCGAAGATACAACCTCTGATATTGTTGATGTTTGCCATGCCAATTCCAGTCAGATATTCCTCGTAAGTAAGCTTGTATGATGGTTCCACGGCCTCGGACAATAGCCGATGTCCCTTTTGCCACATTTGCTCATATTGTTCAAATTCCAGAGAGTCAGGCTCGGCAATTGCTTGCTGCCGGACATCCTGTCTGATGCTCGCCATGCCATACATGGCCATGTTATAATGCGTACGCGCTCTAGGACCACCAGGCTGCTTAATTCGGTGTAGAAGGGTCTCTGCATACAAATAACCAGCGTTCCAGTTTTGGTCCATGCAAAATTGCTCATAAATCTTCCATTTGCTCATCAAAATAGGAGGCTTTCTTGCGTTAGTCTTCAGGGGAACGAGGTGATGTGTCTCGTTATGCCCAAGATCTTGACGCTTGCAGTTATTAGAACACCAGTTACCAGTGCACTTGAGACAAGCAACACCTTCTCGAGGGAGTGGCTTACCGTCTGGCGTAGTTCGGAGCAATTTAGCGCAGTAAGCACAGGCTTTTCCAGAACGCATTAACCTGAGCATGTCTACCGCACCTGCTTGAACGAGGGGTTCTTCATCCCAAAGCTTATCGCCTTCGCGAAAATTCTTGGTGGCATATAGCCCCTTGCCTCGGGCCTTGCTCTGTTGCAGTTGAATCCCAAAAGGAGCTACGAAATCAGGAGGAATGCTGCTGACCGTTTGCTTGACAAAAGTGAACTTGGGTTGATTGGGCTGAAGATTAAATTCTTTGAGAGCAGACTTCATTCTCTTTTCTGACAATACCCAAGAGCTTTCGGCTTTTATCTCCTTGACACGGGTCAAAAGCTTGGAGAAGCTCATATCTTCCGTGCCGGGTTCTTTCTGCCATAGTTCGACCACTACCGCAGCAATTTCTCTGCTACCGGGTGAGTATTCTGTTGTCATCCTATCGGACATTTTTCCTGCTGTGCTTGTTGAAAAACCGAGTTGGATTAGCGTTGCGCTCGGCGAGCTGCAGAGCTACGACGCAGGTATAATATGAACAAGTAGGTGTCGAGTCGTAAAATTCCTCTTTAAAATGAAGGAATTATGCGATTGGCCCAGATCTTATATTCGGCTGAAATTCTTTAGTTGCTTCGATCACTTTATCGTCGAAGTGTGTAGCAATGCGCTATTAAGGATAGTCCTTACTCGGAACTATAATGGTGACAAAAAAAGACAGGCTCACAACGGTCTAGGGCAAGGTAATATCAGTGGATCGCCCTGCTATCAAGACCACAGACGCTGACACTAATAGCGCACGGCAAGCAATGCCGAAAATCTTTGAGCGATGTTTAATGTCTGCACATTTTGGCCTGATACTTTGTTACAGTACTCATCTAGGATACATATACCCCTGTTAATGAAATAATTATGGGACTGGCATTTATCTGACTCGTGCTTAACCCCCCTAAATTCCATTGACGTGCATGCCATGGACAAATAGCGAATGCCTCTCTCCCTGTATACGTAAGCTCGCTGATAAGCTAGGCTCTCGCTGGCCCGTCATTCACATTATGGGGAATTTATTCGCATAATAGGGTGAAGTACTCCGCTGGGAGGGGGTCACCCACCGTGCCGCTACCCTGAGATATGGAACTGCCGCTCGTCCAAGCGTTAATGAGGTAGCTGTAACGAGGCAATGGCGCAGTTAATCAAAGGTACACTCATTATCGCACTACCTGCAACCGCGGGATATGCTGCGGGCGGCTACATTGGTGGATCTGGATTGATTTATCGAAGTCCAGTACAACTCTCCAGCGATCAGCGTGGGGAGCCCGTGAATCAGCTCTTACATGGCATAGTCAAGAAAACGGCTCCGCGCGGAGACTCCAAAGGTATCACAATAAGTGAGTTTCACTGCAGTGATAACGCAGTGGGATTTCCTTTCATGATACATGGGGGACTCCTTGCGTCAATTCTGAAAGACCACGCTGATCTGAACAAATTCAGGGGGAAATTGACCATTAGATACAAATCACCTTCTTATATCAACAGTTTGCTCAGGCTCGAATCGCAGGAATCATTAGGTGGCTTGGACTTGAAGATATTAGAGGGCCGTAAGACTCTAGTTGAGGGGTTTATTGCGAATCGCTGATGGCCTCTGTTGACGTACATTCAGTAAGCAAGCATGATTAGGTCAAGAGAATAAGAAATAATGTTGACTCATGAATGAAATTATATACATAAAGATTTTGAGAAATGCGCAGCTCAGAATCGAGGGTCGTAATTTCGAGCGGCGTAGGCCCGTATGTAACGGTTCAAATCTTGCCCAGCTCCGCGAGCACCGGGTCTTGTGGCATTGACAAACATCTGGCTCAAAAACTGGGTTACTTCTTCGGGACTTGTGGTATCGGCAGGGAGATCAGCTAAAATCTTGTTTAGCCACTCTAGCGCAGGTTGAGGAACCATGCTGAAAACAAAATCAACAATGCGCTCGGCGTAGGCTTCAAAATAGTCGTCCGGCTTTATCATAAACCAATAAAACAGAGAACCCAAAAGATGCATACCAGAGCGTTCTAAGCCTCCTACCATGAGGCCACGGAGCTCGATCCTGTCTGCTTTCGCGATTGACTCTGTAAAAGGCGTTCTATCACTGGGTAGTAATTTTTGAACATCATCGTAAAGATGGCTGACAGCTTCAAGAGCCTCCAGGTCAGAGCAGTGACGAAGAACGTGACTGGTGAGGACAATGGAATTCTCGAACAAGGTCGTCAAGTATTCTTGAGGGAAATTGGTGGCCACGTCACATAGTAGTTCGATGCCCTCAAACACCAGCCGAGAAGTCACAGACTCTTCGGGTGTAGTATCAGCACTCTCTTTCTCGATACATACGGAAATTTCAGGTTGAAATAGGAAGAGTGACGTTTGGTGGAGGAAATTCCATATCGCCTCATCAACCTGTGCGCTTTCAGGTGCATAAGCACTGTAGCATCGACAGATAGTACTACCTAGCTGATAGAGCACAGGTAATCCAGACCGCTGAGCCTGAACCTCCAAGGTCGCTGCTAGTAGCAAAGGTAAGTCGGGCTGGAAGCTTCCGGCAAGATTGAACAGTACTCGAGTGTAGTAGCGAGCAACATTGTCGATAATAACCGGGTTTTTAGGCCCCAACTCTCGTAGAAGGCGCGTAAATGGTTCATTTTGAGCCATGACAGCAACGTAGAGCGGGTGTTCACAGTTTACTGCATTTTCCGTCTCCAGAATGGAAATCTGTGCAACAATGTTTCCAAGCCCTTGTAAGTCATAGGCCACTTGTGTAGCAAAATTCATCTCTCGCAAGTCCTTTGTGTCAGCATCATCACCTTGTCCCGTGGTAGTCAACTGGGGAAAGCCCGATGTATCCACTTTGTTTTCGGCCAAGGAGGGGTCCTTTAATAACACTTGTACGCGTTCCGTTACCGGCGCGAAAACTACTTGTATGGCTTGGCGAATCTCTTCATCGTTGAGCAGTCCGATAACCGAGCCGATTCCGTCGCTATAATTTAGTAGGCTACTGAGATCAGTCTTGCCTGTGAGACTCACGTAAAACTTGAGAATCTCCATTATGTAGCCGGACAGCTCATATGCGGCATCTGTGCACAGGTAGACAAATGAATGAGCCGCAGCGCGGCGCACCTGGAGATATTCTGACCAAGAAGATTGCATGATATGTTCAAGCGATGCCTGTAAGTATGGACCGTGCAGCTTTGCCCATTGTGAATAGCGACCCAGAAGCATGATCAGCGCGTGTTGAACTCTCTCAGAGTTCATGAATGGCAAGCGGAAAATTGCGTCGAAAACTTGGGGCATATATGTGTTCTCAGTTGCGGGTATGGTACGCGCGATCGATCGACAGCCGAAGAGTAGCGCTTCCACGGAGCGATCAGTAACACCCGAGGTGGATGATTCTGAACTACTTAAGGCAAGTATTTGCTCATGGAACCACTTCAGCATACCCTCATGGCCAAGAACCGAGCTGCAGACTTTAAGCATATCGCCTAGATCATATCGGAAGTCGCGGAACACGTCCTCTTCGGTTTGATCTGAAAATCTCTGCGGCAGCGCAATGAACTTCACGAACTGAGCTGCAAGGCGGATGAACACAGGATAGAACGATTTTCTGGTCGCATCTGAGATCATGGGCTGGTAGCTTGACGGGTAATTTCCGTCTTGATCGGGCATAGGCTCCCCAGCCAAGGCACGGAACTTGGAAAAGAATTCAAAGGTCAGTTCGACAGTAGTAAGTTCAGCGTCGGGAACAAGTACGCAAGCAGCCACTGCCTCAACGAGTGGTAGGAAACTCTCAGTCTGCTTGACTACAAGAACATGCCAAGCTGATGCGGCCTCACCTACCAAGCGCGTGCATTCGCGATGGAGCTCAGCATCAGTCTCGAACTCATGCATATTAGTCTGGATGACTCTGATAATTTCAGGGTACATCTGCTGGATTGCACTTTGGACAGGAGGCTCGTATATATCCGTCGTTTCCTGTAGAACAATGACCAAACAGTCCACAGCAGCAGCGCGGGCATCGTCATTCGCGAGTGACGCAAACATCCATGGTACTAGTGGTGATGCCATAATATCGGCCAGCTGAACTTCTGTGAGCCACTGTGTTAGCGTTCCAAAAAAGAGAGCTTGCAAGTCACTCGACGATGACATCAGCTCTGCTCGAGACAGCACATACTCCATAACGCGGTAGGCTTGATTCTCAATCAGTTGTGTGGATCGCTCAATCACAATTTCATGGTTGAGCAGACCCGAACCAGTACTGTGGAATTGCTCTGGGAGCACTCTCAAAAACTCAAACAGGAGTGGCACTTTTTCCTCAGTATCCAGCTTGGCGATCATCTCACCGACAGGGTCCGACCACTCAACAACCTGGAGGGCAAATGAAGCGAGTGCTAGTCCGAGTTGGACACCAACTACGTTAAGGAGGTCTCTATTGGTCTCCATAAGACCAATGACCTCATCTTTGAGGGCTAATCTGTGGTCAGTAGGAACCTGGTGCATATCGTAGGCAGATTTGTTCCGCAAAGTTTGCGCACAAAAAATTTTGAGCTCACGCGGCGCTGTGGTGCTCTTCAACACTTCTCCAGTCACTTGCCAAGCTGCATCGGATCGTTGGAAATTTTGAAGCCAGTCATTGAACTCTTTGCGATGCAGAGCATCATGTTGCAAGCCTTGCAGTGCCTTGAAAACTTCTTCCGCCGACATAGCGTCTTATCAATATTGTGATCCTCGCAGATCTATGACTTGATTAAGCTTCTTCTGTTTGCTTGCCCAAGTTTGTGCAACCAATGAATCAAACAGCTACCCTGAGCAAGATTCCTGACCAGGTATACTTGCTATTCTGTGCTTAAAAACAAATATAACACCTAGTATGTGACAACACGGTTCAAAATATCTAACGATATTACCTGCTATTTGAATGAAGCGTATGTGTAGAGCGTTTTGGTGCTGCTTAACGTGTTCAAACTCGAAGTGCTAATAATTAGTGTGGGCTGTTTGTTGTGTGGGTTAGGTGTTTATGTACAAGAATCGATACAGGATGCGGTACCGAGGGACAGGAGGCCGCGTTTTTTCATAGAGAGGCATGCATCGAACGGGGGGCCTACTGCAAATCGTCAGCAACAATTGTAGGAGTCGACCACATGAGTCACAAATCATTTAATATACTGAAAAATAACTGAAAATCGAATTCAAATTTTGTTTTGATGAGTTCGTTAGATAAATTAAGAAACTAAGCTTTTTCGAAGACCGGATGCATGTGAGTTTACTCCTCCTCCTCAATCTCAGCGGTCTCGGAGGTCTTCTTAGCGTTGCGGCGGGCAACACGGCCAGGGCGTCCGCCACCGAAGGGAGACTTCGGCGAGAAGTTGATGTGCTTCTGAGAGTCAAGACGGACCAGGAAACTGGGCACGTTCACGGTCTGCTTACCGACAACGATGTGACGCTGGACAATGAGGACACGAGCGTGATGGATGGAGCGAGCGAGACCGAGCTTGAAGACCTGAGTCTGGAGACGGCGCTCCAAGAAATCCTCGATGGAAAGCGCAAGAACATAATCCAGCTTCATCTTATCCTCGGTGAGCACACCGGAGCGTACCAGCTTGCGGATCAAAGCGTTACCCTCGAAAAGACGCTTCTCGTCCTTCTCGTCACGGGTGAGCAGATCACGGGCGGCGCGACGGATCTTGGAAAGCTGGAGACCGATACGGTAAAGCTCACGCTTGTTACGGAGACCGTACTCACCGCAGAGCTTCAGCTCAGCGTCAAGGCGGCTAGCCTCATAAGGACGCTTAGGAGTGGAGTAAGTTTTCGACTGCGACCGGGGAGCAGAAGGCATTGTTGTTCACACAATCCACGTAGTAGCACGTTTACTGAAAGGAGGATTTAAGAGAACCTAGGCTGGCGATTCGGCGTAGTGAAGCGATTCGACAGGTTTGGGTGCGAGAGCGAGGGAGGACAGGCAGCGGGTAAGAACCCGTGACCAGCGATTTTTTCAGAGTGCCTGTCATGTGCGCCAGCCATAAGCACCCTACATCCTCCCAACCTTCCCCAGCTATAAGAAGGTCATTGGGAGTTTAGCCTTCATTATAATCCTCGTGCCCTTAGCCCTTTCATTTGTCATCTATAGTACCAATGCTCTTAACGCTGGTTACTGTGATAACATGGTGGAGAACAGCGGTATCGACAATACTTGGAGATACTATGTGACTTTACCCCGATATCCATGGCTCAAACATGTGATCACCTGAACGAAATGACAATCCGCCAAGCAGATAATCTACGATAATACTAAATAGAAGACGATACAGATTTCCACTAACTATGCTTAGTATTAATTTATCTTGATACCTTACTTTTTTATATGTTGGTGACATTACCGAGGCAGTTTTGAATGTAACTCGATTGTATGACTAAAGGGCTTAGGGCTTATATGATGATTTTTCACCTCGTGAGAACCCTCAACCTACTAGTTTCCTCCGGTCTCACGCTGCCCTGCCGAACCCCTCCAGCCATTGCCAAGATCACATCTTCAGAATTGAAGTTTATCGTAGCTTGATCACAACATCAAACAATGGGTAAGAGTCGTGGACTTCGCAGCGGAACCCGTTACGCGTTCTCGCGGGACTTTAAGAAGCATGGTGTGATCCCCATGTCCGTCTACCTGAAGACGTACAAGGTCGGAGACATTGTCGACATTGTCGCCAACTCCGCCGCCAAGAGCTTGCCCCACAAGTGGTACCACGGTAAGACTGGTGTCGTTTTCAATGTGACCAAGAGCTCCGTTGGTGTCATCATTCACAAGCCCGTTGGCAACCGTTACATTGAGAAGCGCCTTGCTGTGCGTGTTGAGCACATCGTGCACTCCAAGTGCCGTCTTGACTTCATCAAGCGTGTCAAGGAGACCCGTGATAAGAAGCTCGAGGCCCGTGAGAATGGCACCCGTGTGCAGCTCAAGCGCGTGCCCCAGCAGCCCCGTGAGGCCCACAAGATCAGCCTTGGTAAGCCCGAGACTATCTACCCCGTGCCTTACGAGACTTATATCTAATTGTTTATTAAATACGATCTACAACCGTCATTATTTAATTACCAGCAATACCAAGCATTCTGCGACGCACCCAAATAGAGACTAGTGGCGAGTTTGTGATCACAGGAAGCCGGGCTGCTACGCCGCGTAAATTTCACCCTTCAAGGATCGCGCCTGGGAGGCTGCTCCACTACCCAACTCCGGAGAGCGGTTGGAACCTGCTGCGTCTACCCTCGCCCCCCGCATCGTGTCGAAGTTTCAACCTCATGGCCGACTAGGTAGCGTTACAGTGACAAACATACTCGCTTTAGTTCTTTAGCTAGCTGAAATTTGAAACTGAAGTGAATTCCAATTTAATCTCGCGGCAAGTGGCTGGAGCGATCACTATATATATATATATATATATATATATATAGAGAAAATTCATATTTCCATATTCAGTGATCTAAGGTTAGGTCTTCTCATTAAATTTCAGATGAGCAAAGCCGGCATCGACGGCATTTTGGAGAGCGATGAAGGTGCTGCCGAGCAGCCCGTGCAGACAGCCGTACCATCTCGGGCCTCTGAGATGCGGGCTTCGGCCCCGGTAAGTCCTTGGGTCCACTTCTTCGCCGGTGGTATTGCCGGAATGGCCGGAGCAACCGTGACGAGTCCGTTGGATGTGGTCAAAACCCGATTGCAATCAAGCGAGTTTTTGAAAGATAGTGAAGAATTGAGAAAACGAAACCTGGCTAAACAGCAGGGTGGGGCATCGAACGCGGCCGCGCAAGCTAGTCAATCCCACCCCGTCGTCAAGAACCCCGCATTGAACCTCACCAACCATCCAGTGAGAAGGTCGCTGATAGGTCGTGGCTACACGCAGGTCTCAGAGACTGTCCAGATTATCAACACCGTTTACAAAACGGAAGGTGGCCGGGCCCTATTCCGTGGTCTGGGTCCCAACCTCGCCGGAGCAGTTCCCGCCCGAGCGGTGAACTTCTTTTCGTACGGTCTTGCTAAAGACACGCTGGCACCACTCTTTGGCGATGACGAGCAGAAAAAGCCGCAGACTCACCTGGCGTCTGGTATTGCTGCCGGCTTCGTGACGTCGACGGCCACCAACCCGATCTGGGTTATCAAGACACGCCTGCAGCTCGACCGCGCGAAGAACGGTAAGCGACTGTATAAGAACAGTCTGGACTGTTTTCAGCACATTGTAAAGAACGAAGGCTTCCGCGCGCTGTACCGCGGTCTGTCAGCGAGCTTTCTGGGCTCGTCGGAGAGCTCCATGCAGTGGGTACTGTACGAGCAAATGCGACGCTTCATTAAGCGACGACAAGAGGTACGCCAGGCGCAGGGTGCTGAGCTGACGGCATCCGACAAATTCTGGGACTGGTCTGCGACCAGCGGTGCCGCCGGCGCGGCCAAATTCCTCGCCTCGCTGATCACATACCCGCACGAGGTTGTACGCACACGCCTGCGGCAGGCGCCGCAGGAGAATGGGCAGCCCAAATACACTGGTCTTCTGCAGTGCTTCCGCCGCATTATCGCAGAGGAGGGTGCAGGCGCTCTCTACGGCGGCCTCACACCTCATCTGCTGCGTACGGTTCCGAATAGTATCATCATGTTCGGCACGTGGGACCTCATTGTGCGCTGTTTTTCATGACACTCTTAAAATTTTTGTACATAGCCAACATTTAAACTACGGACGCCGGTCCAGCCGGGAGATCTCCGAACACCATGTCATTCAGCTTCTAAATCTAGTTGTTTTATTCAAATGCACATTGCATCAATTAGTCGTCGCTGCCCGCCTCAACGAAGCTCACGCCACGTCTTTTCGGCTCCGGCCGCTCTGGTGAGCCGCTCGAGCGCCAGCCGCGCTTGCCCCGGCCGTCGGCCAGCGGCCTCGGGCCCATGATCGGTGAAAATTCAATGCCAATCTTTTCGCCTGGCGCCGGTGTCGACGTGATGGGCAGCACGGACGGCGGCCGCAGGAACACGCTGGATGGTGAAGATGGTGAGACCTCGTCAAGCACCTCGGTCTCGTAGATCTCCGCGAGAGCCGCGGCCGGGCATCCCGCCAGCGTTGCACGTACGAGCTCGCTGGGTCGCTGCCGTGCGCCCAGAAGCCCCGCCGCGCGCGCAACGACGGGGTCAAACTCCATATAGAGGTGAGTGGCGGCAACGACATAATCTGCGTTGTGGAGCAGTTCCGTGCTGACGCCCAGCGGGATCGCAAGCGCGCGCCACTCCAGCGCGAGCCGCGCGCAGTCAACCTGGATAACAGCAGCCTCGACAGCCCGCAGATCCTTACGTGCTGCGTCAACTTCGCCGCGGCGCAGCTGCAGTCGCACTCGGAGCAGCCCGATCTCGAGCGCGATGCCGCGCTTCTCGCCTTTCAACGCCAGCGGCTGCAGCTTGTCGATCATATTTTGCGCCATCACCAGTGCGCGGCGGTCGCCGCTCGAGGCGGCCATGGCTGCCGTAGCCGCGGTCGTGCTGGCACGGAATGCGTGGCCCGCTGCAAAACCGCTCGGATGCCGCGGTGGATCAAGAAGGCAGCGCAGCGCCAGCGTCTGCATTTCAAGGTAGGGAAAACTGGCGCCGGCTGCCAGGAACTGCTCCGCGCGTCGTGAGGCCATAGTGTACGCCTTGAAAGCCTGGCGCTCGCCACGTAGCAGCATGATCTCGGCCAACCCGAGCACTCGACGCTGGTAATACGTCAGTGGTTCAGCCAGCGGCGCCGCGAATCGTGGGTACAGCAGCGCGCGGCCGCGCACAACATCTTGGCCGCTAATATGGGCCAGTGCGGTCAGAAGCGCGCGCGTCGTCTCCCGCTCACTCTCTTCCGCGTCGCTGCCGCCATCTTCTCTTCTGTGGGCTGCATTGCCAAGTCCTACGTGACCAGCACTTGGGGCAATGATGCTCTGCCATGCGCTGTAGTGTGCACCTTTGAGCGCGTGGAGCAGCGCCGTCTCGCTGGCGGGTGGCAGCGGGCGCGTTGTCGTGAGCAGCAGTCGTTCGGGGTCAACGGCCAGCTGATGATACGCCTTGTATAGGCTGCCACGCCCGAATGCATACCAGATCTCGGCAACCTGGCGATATACCACGCGCAGCGCGGTCTCATTTTGCGCCTTGACTATCACCGATACTTTGGTGGCAAGCTCGTCAGCCAGAGTGTCTACGAGACTTGGGGGTAGGTCGCCATGCATCACGCGCGCCGACAGCTCGTACATGTGGTAATACGCAAGCCACTCGACCAGGTCCGCGGCTGCGAGGAGGCTGTCAACGAAGATGGCTGACGGCATCGCGAGTGCGCGTGGAATCTGCTCCTGTGGCGTGTCGAACTGCGACATCGTCTCCAACAGTGCTACCATGCTGAATACTTGGGAGGTGTGCTCCTCGAGCTCGTACTCCATCTCGGCTGCGTCGGGTTCCGCCTCTTTACGCCGTGTGTGCTCCATCAGGCTGTTGCGTACGCACGCGATCGCCTCCTCCAGCACCTCGTACGCTGTTTGGATGTGCCCGCGCTGAACCAGGGCAATCGCCTTCTGCAACAGCGTGAGACCCGCCGCGCCATTCCCCCGCGTGGCTGCCAACGCGTCGGTGGCGGCACCTCCGGTCTGAAGTGGGTCGTGCACATCGAAATGCTGCCGCATCGAGTCCACTGCGGGCTTCGCCACGTGCTGCCGCCGGCGCTGGCGCTGGCCGTTCTCCAGCTCGCCCACAAGGCCTCGGAGGACTGTAACGTCTTCCTGATCACTCTCTTCCTCGTCACTCTCCTCCTCGTCACTCACCTTGCTATTCATTTCGCCAATCAGATCCCAAATGTCACCACCTGCGAGGATATCACCGCCTGCGTCACCTCTTGCATCGCCTTTCGCGTTGGCTGCCTCATTGGTGTGGAGCCGCTCCCGCGATGATACTTGCAGACGACGCAGCAGCGATGACGCGTTTCTGATGCCCTGCCCCGTGCACATATCCTCCATACCGTCTATCGTCAGGCATACCAACTCCCAGTGCACCTGAGCCTCCTCGAGATCCATCGTCGAAAACAGCTGGCGCGATTTGGTCACCGCCGCTCCAATGAACGAGGACTTCGGCGCCTCATCGGACTGATCTAGAAGAGGATTAATCAACGTGTACCGCAGCTCCTCGGCACTCACGGTCACGTCACGCAGCCGCTTTATGATTGCGGCCGTCTCCGTATTGCCGAACGAACCTGACAAGCTGTGATACAGCTCCTCTCCCAGCGCGTAAGTCCACCGGTCGCTCTCCTCGATGCCCACATCGTCGGGTGCAGTGTATGGACGGTTGCTATCTTTGAGTAAGAGTTTTGGCGGCATTTCGAAGTCGATCAGAAGAAATCCCGGCATCCGGCGGCATCCCGGCGCGAACAGTGGGCTCAGCGCAGCCGCGAAGTCCATCTGCGTGAATTCTCTCACCATGGCATGTGCAGAGAACCCGGCCATCATAAGTAGACCCAAAATGGTGTCTTTGGCGGTGTAGCTCGCGTTGTCCACTACTTTCACGCCCATGGGTCACCACACTTAGGCTATGTTTACGCCGTGAGCTATCTCCACACCCACGCCCTACCACTGCCGCAACACAATTCGCGATGAAGTGTATGAGCGGGATCGGAGGTGCTCAACAATATTCCCGAAGATACATTAAAAGCTTTGCAAATCATGAAAATAGTAAGTAGAAAAGTCAAAGAAATAATAATAAACTATGTTCCGGTGTGCGTTACAGAATGCGTTACTGGGCACATTATCTTAGCTCAAAGCTGGCTTATGTATCGTAATTCTACGTAATGCTGCCCTACGCAACGGAGATAACCAGGGCAGGGCGGGTGTTGCCCCCACACCCGTTAGAACCACCGGTGATCCACCACCGCTCAGCCACGACTCCCGCGGGACTGGTTACACGCGATGCCGCCTAAGTTTGAGGCAATACCATCGCTTTCGAACTCGTTTCTGGGTACCGTCACTGCGGACGATGGCTTCCCATCCCTGTCGCAGTCCAGAAACAACTACCATCAGCACGAAAATGTCCTCGAGGTCGACGTACGGAATCCCCGCACGCACGGTGCTTCGCGCTCGCTGTTCACCGACTATGAGGTCGTGCTGCAGACGAACATTCCATATTTCAAGCCCGAGAGCACGGTGCGGCGGCGCTACAGTGACTTCGTGTCGTTCCGCGAGGCCCTCGAGGTTGGGCTCGCCGACAACGCCAACATCTTCCTCCCGTCGCTCCCGCCGAAAGTGTTCACCAACCGTTTCAGTGACGAGCTGATCCAGCAGCGTGTGAAAGGGCTGCGCAATTTCCTGCGGCACACCGTCTCACACCCCCTCATTCAGTCGAGCGCCATGAAGATCTTGGTCTCTTTCCTGCAGGACGAGCACTGGGACAGCGAATACTACCTTTAAAGACGTCAGTTCCGTCATGCGTGGGCGGTACCCATCCAGGCTTGTGCAGTGTAAGATCGTAAAGGACACGTTTACCCCCAGGACATTAGTCTTACTACATAATCTAGTTCAAAACAAATCGAGCATCTCTTCGAGTGCGTTGGTCTCACCCTGCGCCGCGCGGCGATCGTAGTAGACGGTGCAGTCTGCTGACTGACACGGGTGGTCTTGTGCAACGGGCAAGCGACTGCACAGGTTGCAGGCCGCCTGCGCGCTCGCAAGATCGGCCTGGCGCCCACGGAATCGCGACATGAGGACGTACGTGCTGCGCGGCTTATGCTCCCAGCAGCTGTCGCACAGTGGCAATGGTGGCCGGCGGCGATTCATGGCGCACGCAACACACATCTCGCTGCGCAGATACGTGTTCAGGCTTCCACCCACAGGAACACCGCTGCCTAGGTCGATGCCGGCCACCTGCGCACCGGAGCGCCGCGCCGCCTTCGCCACGCGCGGCATCTTCGTGTACCAGTCGCGGACGTTGGCTCCCATAAGATTAAACAAGCGCTCGAGAGGAGGAATTATCGTTTTCTGGATGTAGTACTCGTAATCAATGACGAGGTGCGGCGAAGCCATGAACTCCTCCGGCGACACAACTCGATCCGTGATGCGGCTACCGGGCGGCCCGGCAGTCACCACGAACGGCACGCGCTCGCGGTACTGCGGCTCCAGGCCATCGTCCTTGAGCATGCGCCGCAGGCTGACGACAGCACCCCCGGGAAGACCAGACGGTATCGTTGTAGATGGTACTGTGGTGGTCGGCGCGGTGGTGGTGGGCGCTGTTCCTTCATTGGATTCTGTGGTGCTGGCTCCCGTGCTTGAGCTAGCTGAAACAGTGACTGTTGTGACAGCTGTGGCCGCTGCTTTGTAGTGTCCCAGCCGGACCTCCTGAGCGAAGCAGAAGTCCTTGACGCGGACGCGGTTGTTCCAGATGCGCCTCCACTCGTGCTGCAGGTACCGCTTCACGAGGCTGAGGTCGCTGCTCCGAAAGAGCACCTCAAGCGCACGCCGCTCAATCATCTGCACGAGCGGGTTGCCGTCGCGACGTACAGTCTCGATGCCCTTGGCGTCGAACGTGCCCTCAGCCTGGCTTACGGTCTCGAAACTGTTCCCAACATATCGCTTCTTCGTTAGTAGGATGCAAGGGCTGTAGACTTTCTCGAGCTTGAGCAGGATCGGGTCCGGCGTGCGGTGCGTGACCATGTCGGCCATGTCTTTGCCGATGGTAAACGCGTTCTCGCGGCTCACACCGGGCAGTCGCACAAACAGGCTGTCCGTGTCGCCGTATACGACGCGCGGCTGGATACCCCACTTGTTCTCCGGCTGCTCGAGCATGCGGACACTGGCTTCCAGAATTTCGCGCCCAATAAGCACGATGCTGTCGGCAAGCTCGGCAAACGGCATGCGTCCGCTGAAGGAGGCGCTTGTGTAGCCGTACGTGACGTTCGCAATGAACTTGAGCGCGAGCTGCTTGCTGTTGAGGTTGCGGTGAAAGCGCGGCGACTCGCCGGCGACGGCGGGCGGCGACTTGCGCGTCGCGTTGACCATGAAGCGGGTGTCGAGAATTTCGCCGAGCATCTGTGCCAGCAGGCTGAGCCGCACGCGTGGCGTGACGTACGCCATGCCGTTCGGCGCTACGTAGATATTTTCCGCACCGATGCGCGCCAGCAGGCCGACCGGAAGCGCGTGGTGCTGCTTGACACCGAGTTTATTGCGCTCGCGCCACAGGTCGACGGTTCCGAGGCATGTGGAATAGCACAAGTTGAACGCAATCACGATCGACGGGTACAGCGAACGGAAGTCGAGCACACACACTGGGTCCGTGTAGTACTGCGACATCGGCTCCATAACGAGTGGAATGTACTCTAGTGCGTTCTGCTGCCCAACCTGGGCTTTGCTAGGTGACAGAAGCACGTAATTCTGCTTGCGCGACAAGCGACACAACATCGCCTCGACCTGAAACTGCGACCCGCGCGTCAGGCTCGAGAGAAAGTCGATACCCACTACGCGCGACTTCTCGCACGCACGGTTCACAATCTCGAAATGCTCGAACAGCCGCAGCACTAGCGCCACACGCCGCGTCCAATAATCTACAACCGCGCCGGCCGGCCCCGCGCCGCCGCTGATCCACCATGCCGTCAGGTCGTCCCACCCGACGTGTGGCGTGCGCTCGTGCAGACACTCCATTGTGACATACTCCAGTGTATACTTCGACAGCGCGACCTCGTGGCGTAGCAGGTCCCAGAGGTTCAGCAGGTGCCGGCCCAGCACCACCGCGCCGTCGTCTGCCACGTCGCCGCTAATTCCTCCGGGAGGCCGCCAGCTCATGCGTGCCACACGTACGCGACCCAGTCGGTCGAAGTAGTCGCGCTCGTCAACCTCACCGACTTCACCGCCGGCTTCATTGGACTCAAATGCCTCGCTTTTGGCAGCTGCCTGTTCCTGCTGCAGTCGGTACCTCGCTCGGAGGTAGCCCCAGGATCCCGATTTAATCTCGAACCCAGCCAAGATATCTGGGTTGAAGAATCGAACCATATGCACGACTTCCTCCAGCAGCGCGGTCTCTGTGTCTAGATGCACGACGATCTGTTCCGGGCGACACACTGCCGGATTCGTCGTGATCACGCCGTGGTCGCGTAGCGCGCCACCTCCGACTGCGTCGGGTGGCGCTGCACTGCCTGTGCCGAGCAGGCGCCAGAACACCGCTCCCACGCTGTCCTCACTTGCTTTCGGCACCTTTCCGGGCCGCGTATTCACATGGACTTCTACAACCAGCATCGACAGCTCGTCGGTGCTAGACTGGCGCACACCGAGCGACGCAAGCTGATATGACGCAGGGCCAGACTGTTTGAGGCGGTGGCCGCTGCTCGTGCTCGTGCTCGTGCTGCTACGCTCCTGTAACCACTTTCGGACATCGCTCGAGCTGGGGCTGGCCAAAGCGTACTCCAATTCTACGAATTCGAGCTTCACTTCGCGCCGCTGGGCCGAGAAGCTGCGCAGGAGCTCTTGGTACTTCTCCTCTGTGCTGCGCTCGTCGCGTCTTCGCGAGTTTTCCATGTTCGTGTCGTGCAGCTCCTTGTCGTTCTGCGTCGATTGCCTGCCTAACATGTGGCGGAATGCTGTACGGTCGACCCGGAACGGCTGAAGGTATTTTGGCGCATGTGATTGAAGATTGTAGCTGCTTTGACCATAGGTGAATGCAATGGCTGGAACGTCCTCATCGTTGCCGAAAAATGGCGCCACTCCGTTGCTGACCCCATTTGTATGACGCACCTCCCTGGTAGTCGGGGCCAGGCTCCGAAGCACCTGGAAATTGGTTGGAGTGAATGCTGAGAGGGCAGCGAGCGTTTTTATTGAAACAGATTCGCAAGAAGATGAGACCGGAGATGGTTTTGTGGCTCCTAAGAGGCCACTAGAAGTCGGGGCGGCGCTGTAGCCATCTTCTGGGCTACTATCCACACGGGACACGTCGCTCGACTCGGACTGCGGCTGTGTGGGCTGTGCGAGGCTGGCCGTTCCTCGGAGCCGCAGTTCCTCGGCAGTAGGCAGCGTTTTGAGTTCTTCTCTGTCTCCACCACTGGTCCCACCATTAAGGGGTTCCTTGCCGTCATTGGCATGCTTGTTCTCGTTGATCCGCGTGTCAAGCTTGTCGCGGTATTCTCCACTGCGCTCCCAGCGCCAGTCCATCGACATCTGCTGATACCTCGGCATGAGTCCCATGTTTGTCCACGGCGGCAGATCATGAACTCTACGCCAGTTGGCATCGTTCTCGCGCGCCTCAGACAAACTGGTGATTGTAAGCGCACTGTCGTGTAGCGAGGATCCGCGAAACGACGATGAAAAGCTGCGGTTGGCGAGGTTCTGGTTCTCCAGGCTGGCCACGCTGAATCGCGCGGGGTTCAGGATCTTTGCGGCGTCGAGGTCGAACTCGCGCCCATTATGGACCGTCATCGCGCCTTCTCTGCGTTCTGTCGCCGCATCTTCGCTGAACTCGAGCCAATTGCAGCCGTATAGCTCGTGGTCGGCCAGGAACGCCAACAGGTACGGGATGTGCGACTCATACGTCTGCAGGGCCTGGCCAGCCCACACATTGCCGGTACGCAGCAAATCAGCACACTTATACACGTGCACAGGATTGAACAGGCTGATCTTCACGAACCGCGACCAATCGGGCGCGTAGCCGTACATGTCGAACGCCCGACACGCCGTGACGTCGTGGACAAAGCCGGGGACGCGCACCGGCCGGTGAAATACTTCGGCCATAGCAGTCTCAATGCCCTGCCGCAGCTCGTCACGGAAACTCGAGGCCGGCTTCGTATAGTGCGGCGGCACCAGAACGTAGAGATACGGGAACGCACCATGCACGTGTATGAGCGCCTGCTCGCCGTTCTCGGCCCCGATTGGGCCGTAGATGCGGACTACCGGCAAACGCAGTCCATTCCGGCTTCGAGACTGATAAGAGTCGATGCAATTGATTCGGACCCGAATTTTTTGCTGCAGTCCTCGATTTGTGGTGGGTGACTTGGCGCACTCTTGGATGTCCTGCCACAGGGTTCGGGCATCACAACACAAGCGAGCTGTTTTAACGGCTCGGTGGTTCTACAGGTTGTTGATCGGGCGAGGGGGGGTGAGGTATGTAGTAAAAGTATATATGTAGTTAAGTTGTTAATGTATGTACTTAGGCCTGCGACAACCAGTCAGCAAGGTTGATGAAGCCGAAGAGTACGAAACACGAGCCGCCGCCTAGAGTAATAGTGCGCAACGAAAGCTTCTTGGCAAGAATCTTGCCGCCCAGCACCGCAATCAGAGTTGTGATGAAGTGTCCCGCGAGGCAGCCGACCAGCACCGAGAAGAAGCCCTCGCCTGCACCCATCGCCACGGTCGCGATCTGGCTGCGGTCACCCCACTCGCCCAGGAAGGTCATCATGAAGATCTGGATCCATACCGGCGAGAAAACGAGGTTCGCGAGATTTCTCAGCCCGTTCAGTGCCGACTTGCTCCCCTTGGCGTTGGCTGCAGCCGCGGGCCGCGGCAGCTTCTCCTCGCTGTTCTCCGCAAGGTCCTGCTCGACCTCCTCCATCTCCTCCGTGGCCAACAGTTTCGCATCCATGCCTAAGGCCTCACGGAACATCTTCGCGGCAAACACGAAGAACAGAGCCGCCGCGAGCAGCGTCGTCACACGGCGCGACAATAGCGTAGGCAACACGAGGCCGAGGCACATCGACAGCACGGTCATCACAAACATGGCCGAGAAAGAGCTGCTAAACACAAACCACTGGTTGTGACGCATCGCCATCAGCGCCGCAATGAAGAAAGTCTTGTCTCCGATCTCGCTCACCACAATCATCACCGCCGATCCCAGCAGGCGGCCCATATAGCCGGACTCCGCAATCGCTTTGTACTCTTCGGCCTCCAGATCTTCCGCCGTGGGGCCAGTCTTAGACTCGGTCTTCAGATCGGTCTTAGCCTCGGTCTTCGTTTCTTTGGGCGACTCGGCGACCTTCTCTGCTTTGAGATCCTTCAGATCTTTCAGATCCTTGTCAGCCTTGGTCTCAGCCGTGTATATGGCCTTGGCTGCCGTGGTCACCTCTGTCGACACGGACGTAGTAGTCGTGGCCTTGACGACGTCCTTCAGCAGCGAGGTCACCGTGTTGCTGGCCGCGGCTACCGACCCCGTAGAGCCGGTCACGTAATCCGTTTTCGTGATACCAGTTTGCGTGACCGTGTCTGTGGTCTTCACCGTGCTGACACCTTCCTTCGACACGGTGCTGGAAGCCTTGCTGGGTTTTATACTACTGAGATGGCTGGTCATCGCCGCCACAGAGCTCTTAGCAGGTACGCTCTTCTCGTACTGCTTCTCCTGTTTGAGAAGCATGTCGGCCTCTTTGCGGTCTTCCTTGGCCTCAGAGTCGTTCACCCACTCCTTCGCCTTCTGCTGCTTCACCTTGGGGTCCTCGTGCGCGTCCTCAAGCTCCATCAACTTACGCACCTCGCGTTCGTCCTCCTTCTCGTTCAATGCATGCTGAGTAGCCTCCTTGGCCTCGCGCTCCTCGTCTTTACTAGGCTTCGAGGGCTTTCCTTGTGCCTTGTTGTACTCGACGGCATTGGCCGCGTCGGTCTCGTCCTTCGCCTTCTGCTTCACTTTACCACCCTTCGGAGCAGTTACCGAGCCCAGCTTAGGCTTCTTGTTCTCCTTCTGGGCCGCACCATTCTTGGCCTCGTCAGCCGAGACGCCCAATCGATTTGAGTCGTAGTCGGCTAGAATCACCGCGCCTTTGCTGCCTTTCTCGCCGTCCTCACGGGTCGTCTGCTCGATATCACTACCTTTGCTAGGACTCTCCGTTGTGACATCATCTTCAGACTGCTTATCATTGGGAGCGGTGGAAGGCGCGTGATACTTGTCGTCGGTGTCCACCTTTCGCTCGTAGTTCTGGTCCTGCGGTGACACGTGGAAGGCTTTCTGGATGGGTTCTTCATCAATATTACTCACGGCAGCCGCTTCAACAACGGGCTTGCTGTCAAGTGCAGAGCCGTGAACGGCGGCCAGGAGTGTCAATAACAGCAGGTTCTTGTACATCACTGCTGTCGATTCAAAAGTTCGGTTTATTTTCTCCAGAATAGAAAGATAGGGTCAACAACCAAAAATTAACGTTTGACCTATGCCAAGTATCCGTTTTCTCAATGGTATGTACGAAGGCAACTCACTCACGGCAAAATGGGCTGAGCGGCAGCAAATAGTCTCGCTGATGCTGGGAGTTACGCAGCGGTGAAGGCTGATTGCAAATTTCTTCAAATATGAGAGCTCAAACTAGCTCTTGGAATATTTTTACTCCGTGTATGGGGTCTTGCACTAGCTATCTGCGTGCGGCAAATTGACAAAAAAATGTGGCCTTGGCCTCCTTATAGTATATACGTATCTACTATGCAGGGTACGGATTGGGTTGATCCGATACCCATGCACAAGCGAGAGCCATGGGCTGTGGAGAGGAGATTGGTCGGGAATCGGCCTGCTAAAAGGAAATGATAACCATAGTATAATGTTCTGTGTTTGTTAACAAATGCTGAAGCTGGTAAATGTGGCCGTCTACGAGCACATGCGAGCAAACTGTTCACTCAGCTTCGTAGGGCTAGGCGGATAGGTACGCGACGCGACCCTGTATTTTCAACACCCTCCATGCATGTGCTGCTGTCCTTTGTGGCGGCGTCATCCCGTTGCTGGGCTCACGATGTGCCAGGCCACCCGGCCATTGAAAGCACTGATCACTCACTGAATATGTGATTGCACCTATATTTCAGATAAATTTGATCCCCCTTAAATATATATATATATATATATATATATATATGTACTAATAATAATATATATATATATGTACTAATCCTCTCCGTGATCCCCCCTGATATATAGATATGCAGTTCAAGCTCATAATCATGGTCGACTGGACCACCACTAAGCTCTGTATGATGTTCAATTGTGCTCGATATTCTACCCCTTGTCGCAAACTTACCTCTTTACCTCTTGTCGCACTTTAGGCGTCACTATCGCTCTCTGGCTGTGCCATTAGCGCATCTTCCATGGCCGACTGGGAGATTCCTGAATTCGAGTCTGAAAGGTACTCCTGGTGGTCGTGAATTACGAAGCCATCGACATCACTGAAATCACTCTCTTCGTCATCATGCATCACTCTGGACGATGTCAGCAGCCTTCGCGATGGAAGCTCCTCATCGAACGAGTCATATAAATCGCCATCGTCTGCGTGAGCCGAGTGATCATTGCCGACCGGCTCGAGTCTGTGGTTCGTCTCTCCAATAGGCGTCTGCATGAATTCTCCAAACTCACTAATTCCCTCTCGCTGCCCCTTTAAGTCATGAAAGCTACGCATTTCTCGAATACTGGGCGTTTCACGGACAGCATGCATATTTCGAAAGCTGAGTAGATCAGTGTCGGCGCTAGATGCTGAATGTATTTGATGGGAACCGGAGGTAAACTCTGCTCGGCTGGCGAACATGGGTGGCACTTGCGGTCCCACGTTCAAAGACGCTTCTGGTAAATTGCCGATCTGTGGTTGATTCACCGTAATTCTGCTCATCTGTCGCCGAAGCAGGCCCAATTCCTTTTCATAGAGCCAGGCTGCCTGTTGTAAAATGTACACTATTGGTACTCCAAACCGCTTGGCCAACCTATGCCATTCTAGTTCGGTGCTTGTGGATTTAAGCATAGTCCAAAGCTCACGTTCCTTTTCAGCATTCCAGCTGACTAGAGGAGGATCTTGAACGCCCTCTCTATCGCGGTCAAATCGTAGATATACGACTGTTCGTGCCATCGGTGAATACACTCGCCCTTTACTTTCCCCAATGTATACTAACCTGGAATACAACCCAAACTGCAATTGATTGCGCTACCTTATACGGAGTTTTTCGTGTTTCCCTGATAGTTAGAGAAGTACCGCTGCCGTATCTGACGAATGGATGTTGAAAGTGCCGAACGGCTGAAGGTAGTGTTTAACCCTGGTCTGCTTATTGATTAGCAGGTACATACCGCGATAACACCACACTAACAACACACTGTGTCGCAGTAATCAAAAGATTATCGGTAGATATACAGATAGATAAATATGCAACTAACTAAACAGCGAAACAATCAATACTGACCATAAAGATGTAAAATGTTAATGCGGTGTTTTTGCAGGAGTTTCTCTGCCTGCCTGTTTAGGCTGATGCTAGTGAAAGCCTGATCTGTCACGCCGGTTTTCAATTGACGCGTCCATGGCATCGTAATATACATGAGCGCATGCTGCACTGAAGAAAAATAGGTATACGAAGCGTCAGACATTGGCATTGGTGCAATGATAGCAAGTAAAGGACTCTTTGGTTTCAAGCTGACCTGGGAACCGACTAAAGTGCGCCACACACTGGCAGGAACGGCTGTTTTGGGAGAGGATTTACACTGTACGAGCAACTGGATGCCATTCCACGAACCTGTTATGTCTATGCCTCCGTCCATGGGACCACCGACGGATACCAGCTTTTCCAGTCCCGCACCGTGGAAACGCGCTGTCAGTGCTTGCACCGAGAATTTTTCATAGGCAGTTCCTCGAACTTGCGAGGGTATAGTATAAAATGACTGGTTTACGAGTGGTCCAATCAAGCCTTTGGCCATTCTACGTGCGTAATCGGTGGTAAAGGAGATCAGTCTGAGCCCTTGTTGATCAGGGCGTGCACTTCGGGTTCTATCCATCAAGTCATACATACCTTCAAATGCGTTTGATTAAATTATACCTTCATTGAATAGGTATGCTTCTTAACGAATAAATACACTGTATAGAGTAGCTCTAAAATTTGACCTGCTTTCCTACCGCGAACCAGCGCGACAAAGAGAATGCTGCACCACCCGTGAGGTAGGCCACACCAGAAAATATCTTCATGCCGAGGAAATTGTGCTGCGTAAGTGCACCAGCAATAGGAAGACCGGTGAGAGCAGCAATACTGGCAATAAAGTATGCCGTTCCATACCGTTTTCCATAATCGCTCGTGGCAGATACTGCGGAGACGCAGACAGGCGTGACCGAAATAGTGGATCCCGACCAAAAGCCAAAAAGCACGAAGAAGACAGTAACTCCCGCTTTTGAATGACCCGCTGGAATCCAGATAGCTAGGATTGTGATTGCTGTAACAACATTTGTCACAATCATTACATTAAAGGTGCCCACTTTGTCGGCGATATACCCAGGTAACGTGCGACCAATAATAGAACCCACATTCAGGTAGGCCACCAGTGCATTAGAGTAGCCATTAGTGAGGCCCTGAGCTTTGGAATATGTGACTGCGTAGACAATTGGAACAAAGACAGCCCACTCCACTAAAAAAACACCGAGACAGCAGAATCCGAAGTCCTTGTTTTTTAGACTCTTCAGGTCTATCAGTGCTTCGTGCCAGTCAACCTTTCGCGGCGTATGACGTGATCTCAACGTGAGACAGGCAACAATGGCCAATCCTAGATTAATAAATGCGAGAACACGAACAGTCCAGCCATAGCCGATCATCGGAAACAACTTATTGAGCATGAGAGGGATATAGATACCACCAACAGCGCCACCAGAGGCAACAATACCTGTAGCTAAAGCTCTCTTTTTCCGAAACCAATGACCAATCACGGTCATGCTGGGGTTGAATATCATTGATGATGAGATGCCGCCTAGAACGGAGAACCCCAACATAAACTCATAATACTTGCTACTCACACTCAGGATGAAAATGGAAGCAACGAATAAGATGCATCCCGGTACTAACAGAGGTCTTAAACCGTAGGCATCAAAGACAGGGCCCACCTGGACACCACCTAAGTACATGAGACAGAGCCACAGAGAAAAGATCCAGCCTACGTCTGATTCACTACTGGTATTGAGTTGTTCCCGGTGTAAGTACTCTTGAATTGTACCTGTTCCATTCGAGAGACCAAATGTCATTAGGATACCACAAAACGAGCCTAAAACTACTAGCCACGCCTGTAAACCACCATCCGGGATTGTGTTCTCCAGAACCATGCCTGCTGCCGAGGCAGAGTCACACAGAAGCTCGTCGTTTTCTCCTGTTAGATCATCACTCACTCGTGGCGTTCCAATCTTTGACTCTTCATTCTTCTTTTGTTCCTCTGTACATTCTTCCTGGCCATTGTGGCTCACAGAAAAGTCTTCATGTACACCCCCTAGAGCATCTTCAACAACCTCACCGGAAGTTTGCTCCGAGTAATTTCCAATTGCATACGTCTCGCTCATATTCTTGTCGACCAAAGCTGTATTAGGGAGCCTGCAGGTGTGACGTACAATAGAGAGTTTCAGATTCGATCGCTTCTTTTTCGGAAAAATCCAGGACTCTCTATAATACTCGAGAAATCCTATACGTTGACTTATTTCAACACTTGACTTGATCGAGGATCAATTGTATGAACTATGACACAATCTACGGCTCCTCGGACAAAAAAATCAAACCCGCGGAGGGGATTCGAGCACTATCCGTTATCTGATTCACGTGATGGGATGCAGGGCGACGTTGGGATAAGGCAATAAGGGAATTACGATAACACTACATCACCTGGTGGAGATAATTGCTCATAGCGTTTAAGTTTAAGAACAAGGGTGATTTACCCTGCGATGATCTGATATGGTGTATGCTAATATTATTATCTCTTGAAAATATGTATCATTGTCAAGATGTACTACCCTTTTTCTTGAAATCTCACGTTACTCACTCCAGACAGAAAAAAACCACTTGAATACCCTTGCCGCGCGGCCCCCACCTGGGCGCAATGTGTAGCCATATCATGGAAAGCATTTATGAGGGGCGGCTGATAGGTTTCTGTCTGACGCTTATGCTCTATTTTATCAGAACCGCGATTCAATTGCCATAGAGCACGGTGATAGCTGCGGATTGAGAGAGTTTTCATATTCACTTAATCCGCATTTAAGGCACCGCCGCAACTATTTAACCCGCTGTCACGAATTTTGCCCAAGCCCTGAGGATCTATGACGTGCTTGCGAGATCACGCACACCATAAATCATCGCTTGACACGTCCGATTAAAACCTGATCGTGTATAAGAAAGTAGTCACGCCGAAAGACATAATGAAAAATTAAACCTATATAGATATGCAGATGGTTAGTGTCAACATAGAGCGCTACTTGGCAAAACGGAAGTCGAGTCGCTTATTTCCTTCATCGGTCGTCTCTTTGATGTACTGGACCTGTTCCTCAACAGTCAACTTGTTCCATTTCTCGTCACGCCGTTTGTTTACCCAAATATAATAGAACCGTGTGAATAGTATACTTGCACAGGCAGAGATTGCAATGCCAAAGATTGCTTCCAGACCCTTCGGGTACTTCGGCTTATCATCTTTCTGGAAAATATTGCTTCCCACTATACTTCCGGCCTGCGAAAACATGTTCATGATAGCTGCGCTCACTGTACGACGGGCGACTGAATATGAATTAGCGGAGCTCCATGAAATAGTAATCGCCCAAGACGGGGGATATGAGAGGGCCACAAACAGCAAAGCGTAGCTAGCCCATTTGTCCACCAAAAATCCTGACCACCAGCGCATACATGCAATGGGAATTGCAAGCCAGAAAGGGCTGAAGAAGAGAAGGAGACCATTCTGGCGAAGCCTGCGTGCAAGTGTAGACTGAACCACCAGCGTGATAGCTTGAGCCACGCAGTACGGTACCATGAGTAGATTGACGTGGATTGGAGAAAATTTCATGCTTCGCAGAATTACTGGCACGTACTGGCTCAGTGGAGTACTGATGATATCCGTGAGCAAACGACTCACGTAGAGTGGCCACATGTCATAGTCTGTGAGTGCTCGGAAGAGCATGCGGAAGCTCACACCAGTTCGGTTACTCATAGTTCCTTTGCTAGGATCATCACGAACTATACGGTTTGCCATTATCTTTTCCTCTCTTTCGGTATACCAGCCCTTGGGACGGAACCAAGCCTTGGTGTTGGCAGGGCCCGAAGGCATCTTGAATGATAGGAGACCTAGAGACAGAGTAATGACACCTTCAATGAGGAACACATAGCGCCAACCGGACCATCCGTCGCGGCTCCCCAGGTTCTGGATAGCAGCGGCGAGTAAGCCGGAAAATGCCTGTGTCAAGGGGTTAGCCACATAAAACCACGCCGATCTGCTGATGAACTCATCATGCTTGTAGAAATATGAGAGCCAAGTTATGATCTCAGGCAGGAAACCACCCTCAAAAAAACCCACTAAGCATCGGGTGACCAAAAAGCCGGCTTTGTTCTTAATTCGGCATTGGCATACGGCAACCAAACTCCACACAACTACTTGTGTGGGTAGGAAACGATCAGCGCCCACTGCTTTGGACAGTAGTTGCGACGGTAGCTCTGCTGCAAGGAAGCAAACAAGGTTGAGTGTGTTGCCAAGATTGTAGTCGTTTGTGGTCATCCCCAAGTCCTCCAACAAATTGTCCGATACAGCATTTGCCAAATTATAGCGGTCAATGTCGAGTGCAAGGAACATAATGAATGCCCAGAAAAGTGCATGTATGTCCGATTTGAGAATTAGCTTGCGCTCTTCTTCTCTGGTCCATGTAAGCTCAGGGTCAATGAGGTGTCGAGATTCGTAGTTCGCCTTTTCATACTCACTCTGCCAAAATTCTGCAACTTCTTTGTCTTGAAATACGTGAGCCTGGGTCAACGGGTCTACATTCTCATCGTCTTCTTTTCCAGGAGAAGTGGTGAAGTTGCTGGTGGTGATACTTTTGTTGCCAACACGATCGCGGTGCTTTTCCACTTCATCGAAAGAATGGTTAGAATAGACACTGTTTGCACCTGTGATACCATCATCGAACGGCTCTTTGCCCGTTCGGAACTTAGATCTTAGTTCACTAAGCCAGACCATTTTCAGATTTAGAAGTAGGTAGCCGGAGAGAATTGACTCTCTACAATGAAATATCAGTGATAAAAAATGATCGGGATTTTTTTCAATATAAGTACCACCCCGGTTCCGTTCCAGTGGTGGCTTTGTGATAACACGCGAGATCCGCTGGTAGCACGCAATAGGAGTAGGGTGAGCCCCGCTGCTCACGCCATATCTTGGGCACCTGTAATGCGATAAGACTTGAGATGCAGGGTTCAAGATGGTAGGATTTCCCGAGGTGTCTAGAGGTTGATCTACCTAACCAAGATAAACCAGCAGTTGTGATGAAGGGTGTGGCCATACAAAATCTTATTGCTTTGCGCGTAAGTTAGATATACGTAAGACTATTCCTGTTCAATTAAGCCTTCTCACTATTTTCCGGTGGCTCACTACCTAGAAAGAGGTAATGCGTCCCCCACAACTCCGAGGCCCACAGAATTTTTCACTTTCTGTGCAGACCAGGCAAGGGAATCACTCGGGCAATCTTTTTTTCAGTAGCCGGGACTCGATTTGTGCGCGTAAACTTACCCTGGTCAAGGATGGCCAGTTGAATTGATATCTTGCACCTTTTCACGTGGGCAATCGCCGCAAGGCTACAACACGCTGATCATGGGAGGTGCAGGTGATGCAATGCATGCTGGTATTGCTGAGATGCATACATAGAGGAGAACGGAGTGCATAATTAGAATAACGATTGATATGTAGAATCTTGATATGATGTTGTTCCCAAAAGGGGAAAAGTAGCCGTCACTACGTTGAGTTTTGGTTCACTACCGCTTTGGCGTCTTTCAAGGCAGACTTCGGGAAGTTCGCCAGCTCTGCGATAGTCAGGCCATAAGAGCTCTCGCTGATGCCTGGCTTCAGCGCGTAGTCAAAGACTAGGTTTTTTTGGATGCCTTTTTCCTGGACAAACAGCCCTGACTGTAGCAGACGTATGCTCTTCGCCAGTTCGCTATCGCTATCGCTCTCCACCAGCTTCCAGATCTCCTGGCCGTAGTGGCTTGCGAACAGCGTGCGGCATTTCTTCTCCTGCGTGAGATACTTGACGGTCGCGTAAGCGATCGCCGTGCCATCTACAGAGGACGTACCACGGCCAACTTCGTCGAGGATAGCCAGAGAGCGCTGCGTTGCATTGTTCAAGATATTAGCGGTCTCCAGCATCTCGACCATGAACGTACTGCGCCCATTCACGAGGTCGTCGCCGGCACCGAGGCGGCTAAACACACGGTCAACAACACCGATACGCGCCGCGTCTGCGGGTACGAACGAGCCCATATGTGCAAGTATCACGATGATGGCGTTCTGGCGGATGTATGTCGACTTTCCACCCATGTTGGGCCCGCTGATCAGGGCCAGCGGCTGGGGCGATGAGAGGTTGCAGTCGTTGGCGACAAAGTGCTGTTTCACGATAGTCGCAGAGCCTGTGGCCAGGCTCCGCTCGACGGCGAGATGGCGGCCTGCGGTGACCTCGAATACGCCGGGGTCCTCGACAATCTCTGGCCTTATGAGATTGTGTTCTCGTGCTAACACCGCGAAGCTGCGATGAACGTCGATCTCGTCCCCTAGATCAATTATACTGCGCATCGTCCCTGCGTGCACAGCGAGTGCCACTTCCTTCAGCTCTTTCAGCACGTGTATTTCCTGCTCTTTGACCTCGCTGCTCCAGTTCAGACGCTCGACACCCAGTAGAGACCACTCGACGTCACTTATGTAGTAGCCTTTCTTCAATTTTAATAGAACCAGATCCTCGGGTACTGTCTTAGCCTTCCCTATAGACACGTGGTAATGGTATATCGGCGACCAGCGCAGCTGGACATCGTCACCGTACTGCTGCTTCAGGCGCGCAACGATCGCCTCCTCCCACTCATCGAAGGACTTCACGCGTTTGTGCAGCTTTTTCAGCTGTGGGCTCGTCTCGGGACGTATCACAGGCTTGTAGTCCTTGCTTGTGGCCGGGGCGTATTTGCCGATCGCAGTCGATGGTGGGCTCTTTGCTTTGGCTTTGGCTTTGGCTTTGGGCTGAATCGGCTTCTGACTTTCTCGCACCTTTTCCCCACCTGCACTGCCCTCCGAGGACTCATCAAGCTGACTATCGGCCTCAGTCGGTCGTAGCAAGTTGACGTCAATCGCAGCGCGAATTCGGTCGCTGAACTCTATCTGGTCCACCGACAGTTGCTCCAGGCCACTGCGCCATTCCGCGGGCCAGACCGCCTGACTACTATGGCCCGAATCGACATCTAGTGATACTGCCGCACTCTTTGTGCGCGGCGTATGGCTCGTCGTGGAAGAGCTTTTAGATAGCGACGTGTTATGTTCCAGGGTCTTACCGCAAATTATGTGCTGCAGCTGTTGGAAGGCGCGGATAGCGTCCGAGAACTCTACCAGCTCGATTGGATTAACGCCCTTGTTCTGGCGCATCTTTTGAATAACCCGGGCACCATCCGGCATATTTTTAAGCAGGTTTGTGACCTCAGACACGACGTTCAACGGGAGGTTCATGCACATATCAATGCGGTCCTGGCGCTCTCGAATGCGATCCACAGATTGAAGCGGCGCCATGAGCCATTTCTGTAGTAGGCGTGTGCCCGATGCCGACACGGTGCGAGAAATCGTGCTGAGTACTGTTCCGCGGTTGGGCTTTTTAGGTGCTTTGCCTGTACTGTTGGCGCTCGTCACGATGATCCCAGAGCTCGAGTGGTCAGCGCGCGAAGAGCTTGTCAGATCGAGCGCTGCTCGGGCAGACGCGTCGAGCTGCATGACGCTAGACGCGAGAAAGGGTTGTGGCGTTTGGAGCTCGATGTCGGCACCCGGTATGCAAAGTTCGAGGTAAGCCATGAGCGCCGTGTATGCGAGCCCGCTGGTTTTGCCGAGTGACTCGATGGCATAGCGCTCGTACGGCCGCACACGCGTCGCCCAGTAGTCGATTGTCGGAAAGCTGTAGTGAGTGACAGTGGCATGCGGTGCGTATGACGCGAACATCTCCTTCAGCACGTCCCAGTTACTGTTGGTGGGCTTGATGGCGGAGTTCATCAGAATTTCACGAGGCGAGATCCGACTCAGCACATTTCCGAGTGTTCCGAGAGGGGCCATCTCGTAGTGCACATCGCCAGATGCCACGTCAACCCACATCGCGCAGGCATCGTCACCAGAACGTGGCGGCAGCTGTATGCAGCACAGGTAGTTGTTCCTCGTCGAATCGATGAACTCCTCGGAGATTACCGTTCCCGGCGTCAGAATCCGCTCTATTGGACGCTTTTGCTCCTCGGAGAGTTCTCGCGCGATCGCCTCGGCATCCTGCATCATCGTTACCACGTTCGTACCCCATTCCATCACGATCTCACGCTCAAAGCGTGATTTTTGCGAGAGGGGGAAGCCTGCGATTGGTACAGAGTCGATCCCTTCCAGTGCCTTTGTCGTCTGGCGCGTTCCTACCTTCAGGTTAAGCTTCGGGCCCCACTCGGTCGCTTGGTCAAAGTACAACTCCATGAATGTGCCAACCTGTGTCAGCACCAATGCACTGGGAAAGCGGTCTTGAACTGACTTGATGTATCCGATCATTGTTTTAGCATGTCGAACCGTGACAGGCTGGAGCGGAGGACCCACGGGTGCACCCCTAGGGATGCGCGTAGGGCCCGTTGAGAGACCCGCTGTTTTGGTGCTAGTAGAGTCGGTTGTTTCGGTCATTTCGGCCGTTTCGACTTTTCGGCTTGTTTTTTTCGCATTCAGTGGCTTTGCGGGCGCGGCCGGCGCAGCTGGAGTCGGCGGATTCACCGGTGGTCTGGGTGCCTTCGTCTTCGCCCTTTTCAAAGAGTACAGGCGACGACCAGCGGTATCTGGGATGTTCAATGCCCTTAGCCGTACCACCAATGACAAACGGTTCGTGGTAGGCACCACGAGTCGAGTCAGCGGTACACTCATGGTGTAGAAAGTAAGGATGGGTCAAATCCTTGTTTACTTATACGCGAAACCACCTGAGCACCCTACCCTTAAACCTGTGGGAGATCACCATCAACGTGAGAGAGGGTAGTGGTACTCAGTGAAACGTCAGTTCTCTCACCAAAACGCGGTAGCAGAGTCGGCGGGTGCGCCTTTTAGACGGCATGCGGCGCATAATGCGCGTGCCGCGCTTATTGTCAGTGATCAAGTTTCTGCGTTCTTCGATCTACGCAGTTCAGATCCCAAACATAGTTCCTGTATAATTTTACAATAAGTTTACAATAAGTCTTATTGTATACCTCGTTATATTATCTGATATTTTTGATTATGCACGTCAATTTATGTACGTATGTTTGATTTTATGCTATTCTCAGTATTAGGGAGGGTGCGAGATTTTTCAGCCTTTGTTTTTGGCAACGGGCCCTACGGAGAGACGCCGATATAGGCCGGCGCTTAACGTCGAAACAAAGGTATAGTGAATAAAGGCTGGCGGGGAATAGCGGGTGAAAGGTGAAATTTGGGAGTGGGACAATCATGGGCAAGGGGTGCCGAACCCTGAAGAGATTCTGGGTGATTTTCCACCCCGGCACCTGTCCCGCAACTAGCACAGATAACTATCGGGAATCTCTAATATAGTGGTCGCAAATTAGCGCCAGCATACAGCAATGAGCATTTCCACCACTAGCAGCTTTATCGCCGGCGCGGCGGCCGCCTGTATGGCCGTGACCATCACCAACCCGCTCGAGGTCGTGAAGACCCGGCTGCAGCTGCAGGGCGAGCTGGCGAAGCAGCTTCCCGGCTCGGCACCGCTGATGTACCGCGGTGTACTGCAGAGCATGGGTGTTATTCTGCGTACGGAGGGACTACGTGGTCTACAGGCCGGTCTGGCGCCGGCATACATCTACCAGGTGATGCTCAACGGTTCGCGGCTCGGTCTATACGAACCTTCGCGGCGCATCGCGAACGATCTGTTCGGGATCCCTGAGGAGGTGCGCAACTATCCTATCGGAATCGCGGTGGGTGCGCTCACCGGTGCCCTGGGTGCTGTACTGGGCTCCCCGTTCTACCTCATAAAGGTGCGCATGCAGTCGTACTCGCCAACCATGGCAGTGGGTGAACAGACGCACTATACCGGCGTGCTTATGGCACTGCGCGATCTCGTTCGCAAGCGTGAGGTGTTCCGCGGCATTGGCGCCGCGGCGCTGCGTACTGCGATCGGCTCGAGCGTACAGCTGCCGATCTACTTCAAGACCGGCCAGATCATCGACGACATGCACCTCGTCGAGCCGAACTCGCCGCAGCGCTTCCTGCTTGCCGGCCTAGCTGCCGGTGTCGGCGTCGCCATCGTTATGAGCCCGCCGGACGTGATCATGACCCGTATGTACAATCAGAAGGGTGACCTTTACAAGAGCGTGTGGGACTGCGTTGTGAAGACGGTATCGTCAGAGGGAATCTCGGCCCTCTACAAGGGCTTCTGGGCAAATGCGTCGCGCATTGGGCCGCACACGATCCTCACACTGACGTTCATGGAGTACACAATGGCATGGGCCCACAAGTTCGAGGGCGTGGCGCACAAGATGGACAATAAATAATTGTACGATAGACTAGCATTACATCTTAGAGGCACTAATATTCTTTTGGTAAGTAGATCACCTTGTCTGCGCGATAGTCCCTGTCTCCGAGGGATCCCGACCTGTCCCGAGGGCGGTCTGGATCATTAAGGCCAGGCTCGAGGCTTAAGGCTTTAAGCCCGTTAAAGGCTTGAGTGAAAGGCTTGAATGAGTAAGCCTTAAGTAAGGTGAAAGTACGCCTCAGGGTTCAGGCACCTCCGGAGGCTGCCTTAAAGCCCTGCCCTGATCCGATTCACCACCCCACAAGTACAGCTTTTCAGACCGGCACGGCACACTAATTTTCGGCGGGAGGCAGAACGAGATGCTAAGATTCCGTACTGCCGGCCGCCAGCTGCGGCGCTTAAGTTCACATGCGCCCGCGAAGGCGCAGGAGTATCCCATTGGCGAGCTCTCCAACGGGATCAAGGTGATCACGAGCCCGTACCCGTCGCATTTCGCCGGGATCGGCGCGTATCTCAAGGCCGGCTCGCGCTTCGAGCCGGCCGAGTTGTCCGGTCTCTCGCACCTCATGGATCGGCTCTCGTTCAAGGCCACTCAGCGCTACACTCAGGAGGACATGGAACAGCGTCTACTGGCGCTGGGCGGAAACTACCAGTGTGAGTCGTCGCGCGAGACGATGATCTACCAGGCGTCGACCTTCCAAAGAGACATCGCAGCGATGACGGATCTGATCTCGTCCACCATCACCGAGCCGCTGCTTTTGCCGCAGGAGATCACGGAGCAGGTCGAGTCCGCCGGCTACGAGCTCGACGAGATCCGCAAAACGCCCGACCTGTACCTGCCTGAGCTCGCGCACCAGACAGCGTTCAAGACGGGTCTTGGAAACCCCCTGATGATCCCTGAGGAGCGCCTGCCGCTCATCACCACCGGCAGCGCGTGGCAGTATCGGCACCAGATGTTCCGGCCGGAGCGTCTGACGCTGTCGTTCATCGGCATGCCGCACGCGCAGTCGCTGGAGCTGGCCGACGAGTACTTCGGGAAGTTCAAGACAGAGAGCGGCATCTCGCTGGACGAGGCGCGCTCGATCTACACCGGCGGCGAGGTGTGCGTGCCGCTGCCGCCGCCGATCGGCAACCTGCCCGAGTTCTACCACTGCCAGGTGCTATTCCGCGGCGCCGGCGTCAACAGCGACGACGTCTACGCCATCGCGACGTTGCAGACGCTGCTGGGCGGCGGCGGCTCGTTCTCGGCGGGAGGGCCCGGCAAGGGCATGTACTCGCGCCTCTACACGCAGGTTCTCAACCAGTACGGCTACATCGAGAGCTGCCTGGGTGTGAACCACTCATACAGCGACGATGGGCTGTTCGGCATCACCTGCTCGTCGATCCCGGCGGCCGCCCGCTACATCCCGTACATCATTGCGTCGCAGCTCGTGCTGCTGTTCACGCCGAACGCGCTGACGAAGGTCGAGGTCGAGCGTGCGAAGAACCAGCTGCGATCGCAGCTGCTCATGAACCTCGAGAGCCGTATGGTCGAGATGGAGGACGCGGGACGCCAGGTCGAGATGAACGGACGCAAGCTGAATGTAGAGGAGATGATCGCGAAGATCGAGGCGCTCACCGTCCGCGACCTCCAGCGTGCCGCGCAGAAGGTGCTTACCGGATCGGCCCCGACGGTCGTCATGATGGGCGAGCGTGAGGCGTTCGGCGATGTCGGTAAGGTCCTGAAGGAGTTCGGGCTGGGTCCGAAGTAGGGACAGAAGCCGATTAGGGACAGAAGCCAATGGGGGAGCGTAGATATAGATCTCCCAAAGGCGATTTTTTGGGTCAAGCTGACTGAAATTTTTTTTGCGTGGCAGCCTATAGTAACGTAAACGGGCACTTACTACTGCCTTGGCTGCCGCTAGATAGCAGAACACAGGAAAAAACATTGTACTACATAGAAGACGATTAGAATAGTCTATTGCACCGAATACTCTAACTTCAAATCACATTCCAGGTTATAACTTGCGTGTATATATATATCTATGCTATACTTACTGCTTATTGCTTCTGCTTGGACTTCTCGGCCAAGGCCACGAGCGCTTCGAACTCGCCGCTGTTGGCGCACATCGAGTAGAAGATGCCCGACTTGTCCTGGAGCAGGTCGTACGGGTGCGCGAATTGCATCACCTCGCCCCTGTCCAGCACGAGGATCAGGTCGTAGTCCGCGATCGTGCGCAGGCGGTGAGCGATCGTCAGCACCGTTGCCTGGTTGAACTGGGAGCGCAGCGTGCGCTGGATGATCGCGTCCGTGTCGTAGTCGATGGAGGCCGTTGCCTCGTCGAGCAGCAGGATGCGCGGTTCCTTGAGCACAGCACGCGCCAGGCACAGCAGCTGTCGCTGGCCCTGGCTGATGTTCCGTCCGCCCTCAGCGACCTCCGTGTTCAGGTCGTAGAACTGGTTGAGATTCACCTCCTCCTCGTTCGCGGCGTCCTCGCCAGCAGCAGCCGCGGCGTTCGTGCGTGATACCGTTGGCGTGAGCGCGAGCGCGGCCGTCTCGACCGTCGTCTCGGGCGGCACGAGCCCGACCTGCGCCAGCGCGGCGAGCATCTTGGCGTCGTCGTACTCGTCGAACATGTCGAGGTTCGAGCGCAGCGTGCCCTTGAACAGCGTGGGCTCCTGCGGAATGATACTGAGACCCTTGCGCAGGTCCTCGAGGCCGATCGTCGTGATGTCGACGTCGTCGATCAAGACGGTGCCGGTCGCTGGCTCGAGCAGGCGGAACAGCGCCGTGATGATCGTCGACTTGCCGGCACCCGTGCGCCCGACGACGCCGACCTTTTTGCCGGGACTGATGCTGAACGACGCGTGCTTGATGACGAGCGGCAGATCAGGTCCGTACTGCAGGCTAAGGTCGCGGAACTCGACAGCACCGCGGCTCGGCCAGTTCGGCGGCGGGCGCGAGTCCGGAATGACACCCGGCGCCTCCTGCTCGATCTTGGTGTACTCGAAGACACGCTCCACGGAGTTCATCTCGATCTCGCAGCTCGCGTACATGCGCACCGTCCACAGAATCGCGTCGCCGAACGAAACGGACAGCGACAGCGAGATGCCGGCCATGCCGGGGTCAATAGTGTCTGCCTGCATCAAGATGACGGCGGCCGCGAGCACGCACGTCACGAGAGACAGCATCGAGCTCCAGAACGCCAGCCAGCGGTTGCTCAGCCACAGCCAAAGGTACGCGCGGTGGTTCGTGTCGGCGGACTTCATGCTGGCGGAAACGAAGCGGTGCAGGTCGCCATACGCGCGGATCACGACCGAGCCCGACACGGACTCGCTGAACAGCTGGAAGATCGGCGACTTCGAGACCGAGTCCATGCGCTTGAGCTCGCGCGCGGCCGCCATGTACGACTGGCCGATGAACACAAACGCGACGAACGCGAACAAGGCCGACGGGATCAGCACCGGCGTCACCCACGCGAGCACGATGCTCACGCGCATGGAGTCCATGGCCGAGATCGAGAGCCACGACAGACTCGGCCCGATCTCCTGGTCGACGTCGACCATGTCCTGCGAGAACCGGTTGATGATGCGGCCGGACGGCGTCGTGTCGAAGAAGCGCGAGCGCGCGTGCGTCACGCGCTCGAGAAGCAGCCGGAACGTGCGGCGCGCCGCGCGGATCGCGAGCCACTGGACGCTTAAGTCACGCACGGCGGCCATCATCACGGCCAGAACGCCGATCAGAATGTACCCGATGCTGTAGAAGCGCAGGTTGACGAGCGTTTCGTGCGATATCTCGGAAACGGCCGGCGCGGCCAGCGGCCACACGGCGTGCTGCACGCGGCGCGACAGCGACAGCACACCGGCGAGCGCCGCGTCCGTCTCGTTTCCGCCGCCCATGCTGGCCGCCCACTGCTTGACCCACCACGAGAGCATGTATTCGATGTAGCTGGTCAGAATGACGGGCAGAATCAACAGGAAGATCTGGAACGGCGTGCCCAGCATGCGCAGGTACGCAGTGTAAGTATCCAGCGGCACGGCACCCGTTGCCTGCGCCTCCTTGGCGTGGCGGGCCTCCTGCGTGAGCTCGTCGTCCGCTCCCTCGCCGGTGCCGGCGTCATACTCGTTCTCGGCGAACGGATGCACGACCGCGGGCAGGCCAGGCAGACCGGGCACATCCGAGTCTCCCGCAATGTGGCGATGCTGCGCACCGCCGACGTGCGGCTCATGCTGGGGACGCGCCAGGTGTCCGTAAAGCTCGGCCTGATGCGCCTCGGGCGCCTCGCTGCCTTGGCGGCTGGCGTCACGGCTCTGAGCGCGGCTCTGGGCACGGCTCGTCTGGCGGCTCTCCATGCGGCTCTGCGCGGCAGACTGTGCGTTGCGCGTGACGAGCGCGTCACCGCCGAGCTGGCCAGACGCCGCGAGCACACCGGGCGGGCCATGCGCCGTAACGCGGCCGTTGTCCATCACCACCACATGCAGCGCGCGGCTGATCGTCAGCGCCACGTTGTGCGAGACGAGCACGACCGTGCGCTGCGCCACGAGCGGGCCGGTCAGAGCCTTGTCGTAGAGCGCGAGCGCGGTGTGCGCGTCCACGGCACTCAAACAGTCGTCGAGCAGCAGGTGGCGCGAGTTCGAGTACAGCGCGCGTGCGACCGACACGCGCTGCTTCTGGCCACCGCTGAGCGCAATGCCCTTGTCGCCGATCAGCGTCTGGTCGCCCGCATCTAGGATGTCGAGGTCGCGGCGCAGCTCGCAGGCGTCGATCACGGCCTCGTAGCGCTGACGCTGGAAGCGGTGGCCGAACAGAATGTTCGCGCGGATCGTGTCGTTGAGCAGCCACGCCTGCTGCGGGACGTACGCCACGGTCTCGGTCAGGCCGGTGGCCGGGTCGACGGGGGCGCTGTCGCGCGGGCTGGACGGGAGGTAGACGTGGCCGCGCTCGCGGTGCATCTCGCCGAGCAGCGCCATGAGCAGCGACGTTTTGCCTGAACCGGTGGGGCCGATGATGATACTGAGATCGCCGTTCGGGAAGCTCAGATCGAGGTCGCGCAGGCGGAACGTGTCGGCGTCCAGGTTGTCCGGATCGGCCCACGAGAACGACGCAGAGTCGCGGAAGCCAATGAACGGCACGCCGTCGACCTCGAGCGTCTCGAGAGTCTCGTGCTTGGCCGTCTCTCTCGTGCTGAGGTAGGTGTTGATGCGGTTCAGCGACACATACGCCGAGCTACCAGTCATGTAGATGTTGGACAGGTCGGACAGCGGCGCCCTCAGCACGGCCAGCACGGTAAGCGCCGTGAATGCCGTGGACGCAGTCAGCACGCCGCCCTGAATGCGGACGTACGTCCAGAACGTCGTCACTGCCACCAGAATCGGGAACATCAGCAACACGACCGAGTTCATCGACCAGAACATGACCTTGCGCATGAGCAGTCGCAGCTCCTCGTCGCGGATCTCGTACACGCGCTCGGACAGGCGCCGCTCCCACGCGTAGCACTTCACGATGCGGATGGCGTCCAGGATTTCGTTCGTCTTGTCGATGCGTAGGTCAGTCTGCGCCATGAGATCGTGCTGCGCCTTGGCGATGCACCCGCCAAGGTAGCCGGTGCACGGGAACGCAAGCAGCATGACGGCCACGGCCACAAACGCCGACCAGCCGAGCACCTTGTACAGGAAGTATATCGTCATCACGAGCAGCGCGGGGACCGAGGTGATGTCGTGGAAGTACGCACTGAACTCAGATAGTTTGTAATTGTCGACGCTCATGAGGTTGAGCACCGCACCCGTGCTTGCATCGGATTCATCTTCGTCCGAGGACGAGGAAGAGGACGAGCTGGTGCTACTGTTCGAGGGCGAAGGCGCCAGCATCGCGCCTTCAGCATCAACATCTTCGCCGTTCTCGTTGTGCGGCTGGTCGTCATAGTCGGCGTCGGCACGCTTCTTGGTGAGCGACACGGGACTATGCAGCGCCTTGCGCAGGATCGCGGCAATCGTCATCGCGCGGATGCCAACGCTGATCTTGCGACCGAGGTACAGAGACAGGTTATAAAAGACGCTCTGCATGAAGAAGCACAAGCCGAGGAAGAAAACGTATAGCCACGCCGTGCTCATCGGCACATCACGAGTCTCCAGGAACACGAGCAGCTTCTGGATAAAAATGGTGGGGGTCAGTTTCACAACCATAAGCATGATTCCGTAGAAGTTGTTCAACACGAGGGGCCATGCGGCGATGTAAAGCATGCGATATGAATAGCTCCACTCGCTCGGAAGCTCCATGTAGCGCTGGACGTACACGTACGAGTGGTCACCTTCCTCGAGCTCCATGACGTCGTCGTAAGTGAGCACACGCCGCCGCGCCAGTAAGATCTGGTCTTGGGACCAGCTTGCCACGATGATGCGGAACAGTGACGAACTAATTTCAGGAGACGGCTGATTGTAGGGCGCCGTGGCACCATCCTCGTCCTTCGACACATAGAGGCGCGGCAGATGGTCACCGATCGGCGAGCTCCACAAAACCACCCAGTTTAGCAGTGAAAGTGCAACAATCAACGTTGTAAGGCGCGTGATCGCACCACCGCTCGGTTGCATAAGCTCTGAGTACCACTTAGTCGCACTCACAGACACCTCGGCCACATATAGAATTGCCAGCTGCAAGAACGGCTGTGCTACGAGTGTGTTGATCTGTTTCCAGTGCACAAGACGATGGACAGACAGAGCCCACAGGTACGCAGCGAACATCACAAACAACATTGGCGCACGAGGAGCGAATACATACTGGCCGCTCTTCGTGTCGTCCATCGCCAGGATCATCGCAGCGACCACAATTAGTGTATTAGCGGCTACCTCTGCCACGAGGCGTAGTCGGTCGCTAATCCGCCGGACCTGGATCTTGATCCGCGAAGTGGGATCGGGGGAATCCGAAGGGTGGAAAAAAAGTTTGGACGCGTCAGCAGTTTCACTATTGAGCGCAACTTCACCCGAGGCACGCCAATTCCACAGTGCATAGAGTGTGTAGATCAGAGCAATACCCAAGGTCAGAGCCACACCGTAAGACTCGAAATAGACCTGGCGATGACACAAATCCATATCATCGTAGTCCCAGAAAGGCGAGTGGCATATATAGCTCGGGGCGGTGGTCTGGTTCGAAGCCAGTTTGTATACGGCCGAATGAGCCATATTTGGTGTATTTATCATTTTCGCTCGAATCAATCCCAGGGCCGCAAACGCTTCGAAATACGCTTTTTAGCCCTGTTGTCAACTCGGCGGGGGAATTCGGCGAGTTAGACTTGGGAAGTCTTAGTGGTGGTGGCCGGTGAGATTAAATTTGCTATATATGCAGGGAGCCCAGATGCCCTTGCCCGTGCTGTCAGCCTTTCTCCTCTTCAGCGTGAGAGGGCATTAGGAAAAAGGGTAAGGCGATAATGATGACCGCATATTTCAGCAGCCAAGGTTGGCCCATCTGGGCAGTCTTGGCTAACCGGTGGCCGATTAGGTGACCGCTTAGGTGACCACTTGGGCCATAGCTACGCATCTCTGAGTGGTAGCAGGGCTAGGCCGCGCGTCCTATCGGCTATCGGTGTAAGGGGTATGTCGACAGATCGGTAGCTGAATTTTGGCAAAATATTGCGCAAAATGTTGCTACTACCAAACAGGTGCCACTATTCCTCGATTACGACCGAGTTTGACTAGTATGTGGGATACCGCACCCGGCATCGAATCAGCGACCGTCAACCCTAGGTGGCATGTGGCACTAGACCCTATGTGGTGTTGGACCATTATCCAACGTACGTCGGCCACCCAAGCTTGTCACTCCAGTCATAGCTCCCTAACCTCTCGTGTTTATTTGTCGGCGTGAAGTTGCGTGCCGAGACGAGCCCAGCAAGTGCACACGTCGCAATTGACCACCAGTTTACAAGAATGAGGCACACACTCCCGTATTTAGTGTTCTGTGGCGTCACGATCGCCCTGCTCGTCTTCCTCAACTCGACGCAGCCGTTCGTGCTATCCGACATCTTCGGCCTCAACCAGAAAGGAACAGCGTCCGGCGTGCTTGCGTTGGTCGATGAGATAGTGTCGGTCATCATGGCGCCGCTATGGGGCGCACTTAGCGACAAGGTCGGCACACGCTACGTAGCCGTGGCCAGTGTGTGGATCATGACGCTTGGCCTGTTCCTGTACCCCCGTGCTCCGAATTTCGCCCCTTTCCTTCTGATAATTCGTGGGTTCTTCGCGATCGGCGCGTCCGGTGCCGTGGCAATGATCACCGCTGCGCTGGCTGAGCTTAGCATGATTTTCATGCCTGTCGATGGTAACAACTCTAGATCCGCGAGTATCTCGCCTGTTGCAACAGAGTCGCGCTATAATAACAGCGGAGTGTACGCTGGAGACGCATTTGGGAGCGTACGTTCCAGTGGCAGCCGCATGTTCGGCGAGATGAGCACACCCTTTGGTGGAGGGACGTACAGCAGTGCTGATGCGCTGCTCGGCGAAGACAGCACAGAGTTCCCCATTGGTGGTCCTACCGATGGTGATGGCGATGAGACAGTGCCGCTTTTCGAGGCGCCGGATATCGACAACGAGGTTTTCAGCTCAGTGGCTGCGACGCTGCGCCCGAACGGCCGGCTGGCCGGCATGGCTGGGTTTGCCGCGGGTCTGGGCGCCGTATTTGCCGTCAGCGTTTTGCTTCCGCTGCCGACGCGCTTTGACCGCGGCACGTCCGAGGCAGAGGGCCTGACGCGTGCGTTCACGTGGGTCTCGGCCGGCGCGTTCGGTGTGTCGCTCATGTTGCTGCTCACCTTGTACCAGAACCCCGTGCGTGGCCTGCGCTCATTCGTGCTCGGTAGTGAGAACGTATCCATCTTTGACGAAGCCGCGCTGGACGCCGGCGGATCGGTGATGTCGTACATGGAACTGCTGCAGGACGGCTTCCTGAACGCGCGCCACGATCGACGGCTCGGTATCGCGTACCTTGGGAGCATGGTAGCACGCTCTGCCAGCGTCGTACTGGCCTTGTTTATTCCGTTGTGGGTGAACCAGTGGTACACCGACGAGGGCTTGTGTAGCGTGGGCAACTCGCTGGGCGGTGGTGTGCAAGCGGCCAGCACCGGTGGCTGCCACGACGCAATCGTGCGCGCGGCTATCCTTACCGGCGTGGCGAACACGGTGGTGCTGCTGGCGGCGCCGTTCGTGGGCCTGGCGGGTGACCGTTACGGCGCGGTGTGGGTTCTGGGCACCTCGTCAGTGCTTGGCGTCGCCGCAATGGCGATGTTCATCTTCGCCGACTCCCCACTCGGTATACTCCCGGTGCTGGCGGCCTGCCTGTTCGGTGTGGCGCAGATCGGCTGCTCGACAATGTCGATGTCGATGTCCACAGACCAGCGCCGTGTGTCTCCGGGCAGTGTGGCCGGCGTCTACTCGCTGGCCGGTAGTATTGGTATCCTGCTCATCACACAGATTGGTGGGCCACTTGCTGATCTGTGGCTGAAGTTCCCGTTCTATATCATGGCGCTGATCTTTGCAGCGCTGGCCGTGGCCTGCCACCAGCTGGGACAGCACACGGTGCTGCGCACAATGCGCTCGTCGGTGGCATTATGAGGTCTACTTTGTTGAATTTTCCTAGCTATTTAGTAAGTTTTGTAGCATCCTCCAGCATAATTACCAGAGTTGAGTACGCTGGACGCACCAACAATACGCCGGCGGCCAGAGGTGAACCCTCGCCTCGCACCGTTATCACCTGGCCTTGGGCCCTATCCGGGGATGTACGAGCCGCTGGCTGCTGCTATCTATCGAGGATCCAGGGCACGGACTGGGAAAATATATATCGAAACCCCAGCCGGACCAGATTTTTGTCACGCAGTTCGATCGCACCCCCTACGAACCGCTGAAAAAAAAAACATTTTTTCAAACCCGCTAAACACACAATGAAGGTCCTGATTGTAGGCAACGGCGGCCGCGAACACGCTCTGGCGTGGAAGCTCAGCCAGAGCCCGCTGGTCGACGCAATCTTTGTGGCTCCGGGCAACGGCGGCACTGGCCTTGTTCCCAAGACGACGAACCTGAGCATCGGCTCTGCGGAGGCGGATTTCCCCAAGCTTGCGGAATTCGCTGCGCAGAATGGCGTCGGGCTTGTTGTTCCCGGTCCCGAGCAGCCGCTGGTGGAAGGCATCACGACGCACTTCACGCGGATCGGCGTGCCGGTGTTCGGCCCCAGCGCTAAGGCCGCGCAGATGGAGGGCTCTAAGGCGTTCAGCAAGGATTTCATGGCTAAGCACGCGATCCCCACGGCGCAGTTCGGCAACTTCACGGACTTCGACGCCGCGCTGCGCTACCTCGAGTCTGTGGACCACCGTGTCGTGATCAAGGCGTCCGGCCTGGCCGCTGGCAAAGGCGTGCTGATGCCCGAGACGAAGGAGGAGGCCGTGGCCGCTCTCAAGGAAGTCATGCAGGCGCGCGCGTTCGGCAGTGCCGGCGACGAGGTCGTGATCGAGGAGTGCCTCGAGGGCGACGAGCTGTCGATCCTCGCGCTGAGCGACGGCTACACGATTGTGGATCTGCCGCCCGCACAGGACCACAAGCGCATTGGCGACGGCGACCGTGGCCTCAACACCGGCGGCATGGGCGCCTACGCGCCGGCGCCGATCGCGACGCCCGCCGTTGTGCAGCAGATCCGCGACCAGATCCTGGAGCCCACGATCCGCGGCATGCGCCAGGACGGCATTCCGTTCTGCGGCGTGCTGTTTGTCGGCATCATGCTGACCGCTGCGGGGCCCAAGGTGCTCGAGTACAACGTGCGTTTCGGTGATCCGGAGACGCAGACCGTGCTCGGCTTGCTTGAGACCGATCTGGCGGAGGTCATGCTTGCCGCCGCCGAGCACCGCCTCGACGCCGTGCCCGTCAAGATCGCGAAGCAATACGGCGCGACCGTCGTGCTGTCTGCCGGCGGCTACCCGGAGAAGTACGCCAAGGGCGACAAGATCACGTACGCCGGCCTGCCCCAGGGCGTCGAGGTCTTCCATGCGGGAACCGCGAAGACCGAGGGCGGCGATATCGTGACGGCTGGCGGCCGTGTGCTGGCCGTGAGCGCCTGGGCGCCGACGCTGCGTGAGGCCGTGGACAAGGCCTACGCCGGCGTGGCGAAGATCGAGTTCAAGGGTGCGTACTTCCGCAAGGACATCGCTCACCGCGCGTTCCGTGCGGCGGACGCCGCCAAGAGCGGCGCCGGCGAGGCCATTACGTACGAGAGTGCGGGCGTGTCCGTGGATGCTGGCAACCGCTTTGTGGAGCAGATCAAGCAGAAGGTGAAGAGCACGCGCCGTACCGGCGCCGACGCGGCGATAGGCGGCTTCGGCGGCGTGTTCGACCTGAAGGCCGTCGGTTTCCGCGACCCCTTGCTGGTGTCGGCGACGGACGGCGTGGGCACGAAGCTGAAGATTGCGCAGACGATCGACAAGCACGACACCGTGGGCATCGATCTCGTCGCGATGAGCGTGAACGACCTGATTGTGCAAGGCGCTGAGCCGCTGTTCTTCCTCGACTACTATGCGTCGGGCCATCTGGTGGCCGAGACGGCGGCCGCATTCGTGAGCGGCGTTGCTGACGGCTGCATCGAGTCCGCCTGCGCGCTTGTGGGCGGCGAGACGGCGGAGATGCCCGGTCTGTACGCCGGCACGGACTATGACTGCAACGGCACCTGCGTCGGCGCGGTCGAGCGCGACGCGATCCTGCCGCGCACGGACCTGATGGAGGCGGGCGACGTGCTGCTCGGACTGGCGTCGTCGGGCGTGCACTCGAACGGCTTCTCGCTTGTGCGCAAGATCCTCGAGAGCAGCGGCGTGGCGTTTGGCGACGTCGCGCCGTGGGACGCGTCCACGACCGCCGGGCTCAGCCTGCTTACGCCGACGCGTATCTACGTGCGCGCCGTGCTGGATGCGCTGAAGCAGGTGAGCGGTGGCATCGTCGGCCTGGCGCACATCACGGGCGGCGGCCTGGTCGAGAACGTGCCGCGTGTGCTGCCGGCGCACCTCGACGCCGTGGTCGACGTCAAGACGTGGGACCTGCCGCCGATCTTCAGCTGGCTTGCCACGGCGGGCCGCGTGCCGCCGGCCGACATCGCCAAGACGCTCAACATGGGCATCGGCATGGTCGTCGTCGTCAAGCCGGACGTCGCGAAGAAGGTTGCTGCCGTGTTCGGTGAGTCGCAGCAGGTCTACACGATCGGCAAGCTCACCAAGGGCTCGGGCGTGTGCACGCTGGAAAACATGGACTCGTGGTATTAGAGACACAGTTAACTATATTTTCCATAATTTATTTTTATTCGATTTCATTATTTCCTTTTTGGACGGTCTTGCGGTTACACTTCGACCATCATGCGTTAAAAATACTTGTTGGAGTTGTTGAACTTAGCGATGACGTCTAGCATGTAGTCGGACAGACTCCGTAGGTCACTTCTGGCCATTTCGATACCGCCTTGCTCGAACAACTTTATTACGCGATTCTGTGTGCGACACACAATATCATAGACTGCATCGCTGTCAACAGAAATGGGATGAAAGAACAGCGACCGCGCCGCCTGGCTCGCCGTTATGCGTTTGATCGGGTCTATGCAGAGGCAAGCCGCGACAACCTCGTGGATAGCCTGTGGGATTGGCTGCCCCCGTTTAGTAGTCGTCAAATGCATCGGGGGTTCGAGCAGCTCATTCATGCACTTAAAAACGTAATTTTGAGCCGGATACGGACGCGTCTGATAAACCATCTCGAACAAAATGACTCCAACGCTCCACATGTCGCTGGGGAATGTCACACGGTAGATGTCATTTTTGGCAGAGAATGTCTCGGGTGCCATGTAGGCCAACGTACCCACCGGCACAGTGCGGTGGATACTTGCCGTGTCCTGAGGGACGGGGTTGGCGATGCCAAAATCGATGAGCTTGAGCGACCCGGCCTTGACCACGAAGTTTGCGGGCTTCAGATCTGAATGCACAATTCCGAGATTATGAATCGCGTTTACTGCGCGCAACACCTGACCGCCCCAGAGCCGAATGAATTCAAAGTCGGTCGGTTCCGAGGTCTCCCTCAAGCTTTGAAGAATTAAGCTTAGGTCACCTTCTCCGAGTTCCATCAAGACTTTTATGGTGCTGGGATCTGTTAGGTCAGCCTGCACGAGCTGGATGACATGCGACACATTTTTAAGCGATTCCAGCGTCTGCACTTCTTTTAGCAGGTTTTCCCGCTCGTTATTAGAGAGCCTTGAGCCCAGCCGTACAATCTTGAGGGCATAATCTCGTTTTGATTTTTCATCTGTAACGCGGAACACCTCTGAGTACCCACCTTTACCAATCAGAGGTCCTGCCAGATACGAACTCTTGCCAACGCGAAAATACTCCTGCTTAGAACTGGGTGTATCAACCAAGGGTGTACAAACAGTGGGTGCGAAGCTGCGACCGAATTGTTCGTTCCCGGAAACGCCATGCTGTTCTCGGCGGGCTTGTTCAGGTGCAGCTTGGCTACCAGCTCGTGGCCCAGGATGTCTTTCTGCGGCTCCAGATTGAGGAGAGCCACGCATCTGGGAAACTCCAGCCCGGCGTGGCTCCGGGCGCACGGGTCGCTGAATTGAACCCGGCAAAGCGGCTCTAGCCGCATTTAATTTTGGAGGATTCACACGGGCTACGCCATTTTTTATTTTCTCGGTTCCAATTCTTCGCACGACGGAATTTTGAGGGCGCTTGGACACTCCGTTGTTGCTCGAACGCTGAACGGGGGGCGGCCTATTTTGGGCAATTCTTTGATTCGAACCCTTTTGACCACCCAAAGCATTTATGTCTGCATGCAATTGATGGCCTGGGTGATTCGGTAACATGATGGTGCTACGTCAATGGGTGAATTACCAGTGTGTAGCCGCGGTGTTGTTGATGTTACGGAGACGTCCCTTAATGTACGTTTCCTCGCCCACAACGCATACCCTCAGGAACGCGAGTATCCCCGTCCCCGCACTAGTGATCTACGGTCTCAACACTCGCCAATGTCGAGGTATCATTGTCAATCCACAGTAGTCTCATAATCCATTGCAAGAGGTGTCCTGTCGCGAACTCCTCATTTCACCTTTCTCAGTAGATTTCCGTGCTACAGTTGAACACACTTGCGGTTAGATAAAGTGAATTGAGAGATAGAGAAAACGTTTGAATAAGTAAGTTCCTAATGCAAAGTGATATTTAGAGACAGTGACATTATAGGAATATATAAATTACTCCTGGACCTTCTGGGAACCGCGGAGAAGACCAGTGCGGCGGGCGGCAATGAGACCGACCTTCTGACCGGGGACGGCACCACGGGAGATGGTGGAAGCCTTACCGATGTGCTGGTGGTTACCACCACCGTGAGGGTGATCCACAGGGTTCATGGCAACACCACGAGTGCGGGGCCAAGAGTTACGCTTGACCTTGTACTTGTGGTAGGCGTTACCGGCCTTGAGCAAGGGCTTGTCAATACGGCCACCACCGGCGACGACACCAACAACACCACGGGCAGAGCTGGGGATGATCTTCTTGGCACCAGAAGGGAGCTTGACACGGGTCTTCTGCTCATCGGGGTTGTGGCCAATAACGATGACGTAGTTACCGGAGGTACGAGCGAGCGCACCACGGTCACCAACCTTTTCCTCGACGTTGGACATGATGGTACCCTCAGGGACGGAGCCGAGAGGAAGGATGTTACCGACAGCGAGCTGGGCAGTCTTACCAGCGTACACGAACTGGCCAGTGTAAAGACCCTCGTTGGCAATGAAAGTCTCGGTGTGGTACTTGTACTTGTAGGGGTCGCGGAAAACAACCTTGGCAAGGGGGGCACCCCGACCAGGATCGTGGATGATTTCCTTCACGAGGCCACGAGTGTAGCCGTGACGCTCGGCGTAATCGAGCGTGCGCAGCTTAGCAGCACCCTTTCTCAGACGAGTGTGAGCCTGGAAGATAGCACTGTGCTTTCTCTGCGCTCTGATAACACGACCCATTCTTAATGTTCAACAACAAAAATGTGTTTGGAAAATCCGAGCACTTGGGGTGAAAGAATTGGGAGTAGGTTTGGGAGCCCACGCCTTAGTCACACAACCCTTTTACGGCGTGGTCTTCACTAATGGCAGGTACTGTTCCTTACCATTAACCCGGACCTAGCCCATCATGGCACCCTCTCCTACGAATAGATAGCGCCTTAAGTGCCAGTAATGATTTTGTGACACAAGATGACATAAGCCCTACATCTAAATCATCACAACGATGGCTCTCGATGTAACATTATTAGTCGCTAGCCGCATCTGGCATGGACTGTGAGAGATCTGCATGACTATGGGGCGCTGTCCAACAGGCGCCGATTACTGTGCTGAGATGAGAGCTAGAAACCGGACTGAAAACGTCAATAAATCTAAATTCGAGTAATTGATAGAACCTCGTCCGACCTAATTATTTTATGAACTAAATACCAGCTCAGCGTAAACCTGTTAATTGATATCAAGTCGACCCGGACAGCGACTGTTCAAGTTTTTATATATGAATAATAAATACAGTACAAACGAGAGTCAATACTGCGAATTTGGTGTTTGTTTGTTCTTGTCAGTGCATCTGAGACCGTTCCAGTTATGGAGCATCTTAAGACGACTTGGCCGCAGCGCGCTGCGCAGCGAGGGCCTTGACAGAACCGAGAACAGCCCAACGGTGGTTACGGCGGAACTTAGCGTCGACACCCTTCATAGAGGGATAACGGAACGACTTCGGCTTCTTAATGCCGTTCTTGTGGGCCTTCTTGTTCTGGTTGTGGTTGGTGTGGTTCTTCGACTTCGACATGTTTGATAGTCTAGTGACAAGAAAGTATCTCAAGGTTAGTGCACCACTTTCCAGTGATCAGGGATAGGGCATATAATGTGACCGCTAGTCCCTGCCTTGAATATAACGGGGCAAGGCAATTAATGGCACTAGCTGGGTAGTTACCGCTATTGCTCTTGATACCCAGCCATTATGCTGCACACGTGAAATATTTGATATTCTCAACGCCCTGAAGCCCTAAGTACAGTGGGAACCGCTTCGAATGACTGGTGCTGATTTAGTTCAGGCAGACAACGAGTCCACAACACGTAGTAGAATATCAAATAATTAATAACTGATCAAAAGTTCGCATCTTAGTAGCATTTAAACAGTGGTGGTACTTGTCTACCAGGACCGCGGATGGTAATTCTAATTGTTCAAGTTCAAATATCGAAAATCCACGTCTGGAGCTGATCTCACCTTACCTCGATCACATCGAATTTCGGCGGATATAAGCTTCTTGAGTGAGCATATGACTAGTTATTCATTCCAATGATCATGTATTTAAATTAGCCGCTAAATACGTACAAAAGCGGTGTGATTTTAGTTTCCAGTAAGCGATTTCACTGATACTGTCTTTCGCATATCAGTTCGATACGAGTTTCATATGATGCCCAAGAAATGACAGGCTTACTTCAATTTTGAGAAAAGAATCGGCGAGATGTGGTCATTCAAACAGTGCTGCAAGTGGAAAAACTCCTCGATGCAGTCCTCCTTATGAGGGTGGTCTGCGTAGTCAGGGTCCTCCTGAGCCTTGAGAACGCGCTCAGTGCATTCGTCGAAGTGGTGCTTGAAGTCGTGGCACACAGTAGCAGTATATTTCTCACGAAGCTGGTCCAAAGGATCGACAACCGCATCCTCATCCTCATCCTCGTCATCTTCATCATCCTCGTCCTCTTCCTCGTCCTCCTCGGCGTCATCACTGCCAGCATCCTCGGTGGACTCATCGTCACCCTCTTTCTCATCTTCTTTGTCGCCATCATCCTCAGAAGATTCCTCGGCCTGGTCCTTCGGCTTTGCGTCGGCAGGAGATCCGGTAGACGAATCGTCACCATCTTCTTCGGCGTACGCAACAGTTGAGAAGAAAGTCTCCTTGAAATCAGACCACGCAGAGCTCAAACCGGACATCTTTAGTCGTGATCTGTGAGTTCTCGGTTTCGATGGGTGGTAGGTGTGTCCCTAAGTGGTTAATAATACAATGTTTGCACCCTTTCCATTGGCTCGCGGGTAACCGTATAGGGTACCCTAGCCACCCACCCATTAGCAGTTGGGAATATCAACAGTAGTAGATCCGAATATCACGTACCGCAAGTTAAACGCGTGTCCGGCTATTGGCTGATCACTCAGTTGAGAAAAACGAGACATATGACACAAAAAAAGTGTACTTCGATTTTCAACACGTGCCTGATCTCATGGAAACTAGCTCAATTAAGTCTATTCGAATAATTATAGAAGCAAGACTTCGAGCTGTATAGTTAGCGAAACATTGTTTTTGGTAAAGTGTGGGGGTAAAACATATTGTCGCTAAGAGTTCAGCCTTGTATCAGAAAGTATCGATACGTTTTAATATATATTAAGCGCTTAAACACGGAGAGCAGCCTCAGCAGCCTCCTTCTTCTTGCGCTCCTTCTGCTGAGCCTTGTAGCCCATGATGCCACCACCCCACTTACGGCGGTTCTCCTCGTAAGTAGGGAGCCAGCTGGACTGGACAGCAGAGAGAAGGTTAGAGAGAGCAGCCTCATCTTCGGACTTGACCTCGGTCAAGGCGACGACAGCAGCCTGCTTCTTGTGAACCAAAGTTCCGAGACGGCTCTTACCCTTCACAATGGCGAAGGGGACACCCATCTTGCGGCACAGAGCAGGAAGGAAAACAACAAGCTCAATAGGGTCAACATCGTTGGCGATGAGAACCAGCTTGGGCTTCTTGTTCTCGATCAGAGAGACGACGTGATTAAGACCGTACTTAACAACGTAAGGCTTAGAGCTGACGTCCTCCTTCTTCTTGCCGGCCTCAATGGCAGCAGCCTCCTTGGTCAAACGCTCTTTCTTCTCAGCGACCGACTCAGGGCGGTACTTGTTGAGAAGCTTGAAAGCGAGGGAGGCAGTGTTCTTGTCGAGAACAGTGCGGAACTGCGACAAAGCAGGGGGAACCTTCAAACGAAGGTTCAAAACCTTGCGCTGGCGCTGAAGACGCACCTGCTGGGGCCACTTCACATAACGCGAAAGGTTGGTCGGGGCACGAAGGGCCTGTCCAACGCCGAAAGTCTTGGGGCGCGACTCAAACAGGGGGTTCGAGGGGCCAGAAGCCTTGTTCTTCTTCTGCGAGAAAGGAGCGGGGGCGGGAGTCTTGTTGGTCTTAGGGGCGGCCTGGTCATTGAGTGGTCAGTAACTGTGTTCTTCAAAAAAAATTGATAAAAATGGGTCCAGAGAATACGAGTTCTGGTAGATATGCTCAATCCAATGTAATCGCCTTGGCTCCTAGAATTATGACCTGACAAAATCAATTCCATACAGCGGTGTACAGAACTGTATCAAGCGCGAGTCAATTGTTCTAAGAGCACTGGTGGTTACGAATGTTTGAGCACGTCGGCCTGAACAAGCTCTCAACCACAAGCTATACTCCGTGGAAGAGAGGCAGAACCTCACACTCTAAAGTCTCTAAGTAAATACAAACGCTATCCCCAAAGTATCGCGCACGGCTGTTGTACGATGATTCCAACCTCTGGGGATAAACCAAAGCATTTAAGAGACACAAGCCGATTCACTGCCCTTGTATCTTCACGTTAGTACGGCTGGTGTGTCGAGTTATCTTCTCTTTCACCAGTGAATTAAACTTACCATTTGATGATATTGATCTACAACTGTTGTCGGATGAAGAATCAAAACCCTGGGTTAATCCTTTGAAATTTTCCTTCGCGAGTGGTTTGTCATCAGAACGGGCCTACTCTTCTTGAGCTGGGACATGGCTCAGTGAAAAATTTGCACTGCACCTTCGAGGGCTTTGAAAGCCACATACCCTTATAAACCCTTGTAAGAGCGAAACCAATCGATTCACGCCAATACTTCAATTAAATTAGAAAGAATGTGGTGATTTATAATCATTGAAAATGTCTTGGGTACACTGCGTGGTCCAATGACATATATGGTGTATAAATACAATTAATTTCAGCTTGTTTAAGGAATATCCTGTGATGAACTATTGGGCACGTCGCCATCCATCTAGGGTAGCGTTCATTAGATAGCTGTAGCTCGCAGAGGGTTTATATCATAGTCCCCGGGGCCAATAGCTCAACCAGCTATGAGTGGTGGTGTGATTACAGAGCTACCCTACTGAGAGACTAACTGTGCCGTTCGCAAGCTCTATAACCTGTACCATTCAACAATGTCAGAATACGTAGGCCGCACTATTTCACTAATAGATACCGAAAAGCGACGCTATGTCGGATCACTTGCGTCAGCAAGTGCTGAAACACGAAGCTTGGTGTTACACAGTGTTCGGCATTACGGGACTGAAGATCGGACAACAGGCTCGGAGAAGAAGGTCGAAAGCGATGATGAGATATACTCCATCAAAACCTTTATGGTCACCGAAGTTGCGGACCTTCAGGTGCTGGAACCTGAAGAGTTTGAATCCCAGTCGGCCACTTCTACTGGGTCACCTGAAACACAGTCTGAGGATGAGTTCCATAATTCCCGATCTGGCAATCTACCCAGTAGGCATTTTGGAACAAACCAAACGGTAAGTATATTGGTTTTCCAATGATGATCCAACTATTTTTTCTCTGAGGTGTCTCATGCAGAGTTAACCAAGTTGTTGCCTTCCTTCTGATTCGAAAAACAGTACTAACAAACTATTAGATTGATACCACGGTTGATGCAGAAGCCGACGCTGCATTTTTCTACTCGCAGACGCAGGAATTTTCTCAGGAAGGAGAAGAGAGTGAAGTAAAAGCCAATCGGGCCTATAACAAGTCTGATTCATTTTTTGATACACTCGGCTCCTCAGACTCCCCACAGCGTGATAACCTGCGGCCAAAGCCTTACACTGACCGATCAACACGCTCATCGGGTCGACGATCTCAAAGTGACAGATATCAAAATAACAGATATCCTGAAAACGACTCATGGAATAATCATTATGGTAGAAACAGACACAATGATCGTCGCGATAATTTCAATCGAGTGCAACCGCGTCTACCTGATAAAGATGGATTCTTTGAGTCGAAGCCCAGCCGAAGAAGCCGCGATCGAGAGGAGACCACAGAACATCCCAGTCGTAAACCGGGTAGGTTCGACGGCTTGAATGATGACAACCAATCGTGCAGAGGCGATAAAACTAGCCATACAGAGTTCATACCAGGAAATGGATCTAGCCAGTTCAACTAATTATTTATTAAGAAAACGAAGTTATGCGGAATGTATTATCAATCGGCGAGAATATGTCTTATTGAATAAATAGCTCTTACTTCATCTTTAAGGAATGCTGTCATCAAGGAATGCTGGCGCTAAGTAAAAGTCTGACCACTGTTTTCTTTTTGGCAGATCAGGTTGGATATGACTTCAGAGAGGAGTATTACCGGATAAACCTATCGACAGTCTCAATGAGTTCGTTTTATTATTAGTCCACACTCATCAAGGAGTCTGTAGTGGGTAACACCAACCACTGCTTTAGCCAGTTTCTAAAATTAATGCCAGCCTGACTGCCGCTTGCCGCAAACACTACGCGAAGCGCGACAAGCCAATCCTTCAGTACAGCCCATGCAAAACCTTGAACGAATGGATACAGAATATTGTTTTTAACGATCAATAATCCTACTTTCAACGGATCAGATCCACCGGGTGCGATTCCTGCGCTGAACGTCGTCTCTAACCTCGAATCGCCCCCGATTGTGCGCTCAATATTTGATTGTGCCATAACGATTTGATGAGAATCCCGTAAGCCTTGTATGTCCACGGGTCACATCCACGAACCCTCGGTCCTTGGTGTAGTAGTGCGTAGTTCTACGATTTCGTCGGATCATACTGTAACTGAAAATCAGAAGTTGGTTCGAACATCATTTTTAATAATAATTAAATTCCCAGATAACAAAGATTTATGGAATTGCTTACGCGAATTTTACCTGATCTCAAACGGCCGTTTAGGCTTGAGGCACATTCTCCAATTACAGATGATTCTAAAGAATCTCGTCTAAATACTATAGTTTTATGATATCATGTACACTTTAACATCGACCGTCCCTTTTAAAAAAATAAATTAAAATAAAATAAAGGGCACAAATTAGGAATGAAAAATCAATAAGACTCGACAAGCACCTTTTTCATTTCGTCGTAATGCACCCGTATTCACCTGGCCCTGTTGTTTGTAACCCTATCGCACTGAAGTTCTTTCAATTAATATGATGACAAACCGCGCGAAAAGGGTTATCTGCATCCGCTCCGAACTAACTAGCTAGATAATCCGGCAGCGACTTGATCATATACTCTTAGATTGACGAGTTAATAATATAAGAAATACATTTATATGAACAAACCGGCTATAGTATTAAGTATGGATGTTTAATAGCCAGAGAGATGAGTTTTATAATTTGGTTGGTACAGTTCAACCGCGCTTAGAGGAGGTAAGCAACGGCGGCGGCAACACCAGCAGCAGCACCGATCTTGCCAGCGGCAGCGCCGTTGACCAGAGCAGGGGCAGTAGAGTTGGCGGGCACGGGAGCGACGCTGGGGGCGACGTCAGTGCAGCCGCAGTTCTTGACAGTGAGGGTGGTAGCAGAGGTGACAGTGTAAGTCGAACCACCGTAGGCGAAAGTGGTCGGGGTAGGACAGGGAATGGTCACGTAGTCAGTCTCCTCGACAGTAGTGGTGCTGTTGGCGTAAGCAGCGACGGAACCAGCGAGAGCAAGAGCAGCGAACATTGTTGTAGTGTGTGTGTGAATGGAGTTGATGATCTTACGTCTGGGCACCCGGCGGGTTTATATAGACAAAATCTAAGAACTCAGTCTCCCAGGGTATGCGCATGTAAGCACTCCGTGAGCTGCATCGCTGTTTTTGCTGCCCTACCCTTATGCAAGTGGAATCTATTTTCAGCCTCCCCTAGCCAACACAGGGAAAGGAGGTCATATTTCATGGAGGGCGGGCAGATAAGACCCAATAACAACAGCGTAATATGCGAGTGCGAGGAATGCGACTTAAAGACCGCACATAGACGCACGTGTGACAAAGGTCTCATATTATTCAGACCAACTCCATTTAAAATTTTATTCGTCTCCGAAATGAAATAATTCAATTGACGATAAATAACTCCTCCCAGAAAACCAATATATGGGCATTCCCACAGTTTAGGCAGACTTATTCGCTGCATATGGCAGATAATGTTCCTTGCTTTGTATTCTATTATGACTGGAGAGAATCTAATTATATCATGCAGCTTATGTCATTTCAATGTCCACATTACCAAATTCGATAAATAACGCATGTTTTGATCAACAGATACAGCGTTACCCTTCCCCTTTGTCCACGTTGTACCGGGATAATGCTTTGCATGACAGAGCCCTGCGGCGGCGCAGGGCTCTCCCAGATCTATGAAAGCGCAATATACCTCAACTCCCACATACCCTAATATATGCGATTGAGTGTTTTACCATCCTCAAGCGGAACTATTCATATGACTAATATATATCACATGCATCAGTGAACGGCGGCGCTTTGAAAATTTGTGCATAGACGGCGACGTCGTTGACAAGTAAAAACAAATGTGTTAACAAGAAACTGATCGATCATGTATGTCTAAAGTGTACACTTAATATATCTATAGTAAATATCGTCTAGTAATTTTGTTACGAGGACCGAAGTTGCTATTCACGATTCCCTGATACAAATTAGGCACCTTGGTGTCAGCCATCTCTCCTGACTGATAGAGAGGTCTGTACTAGGGTAGTAACGATCTATTCAGCCGATGCGAGCCGCTTGCGCCCAGGGTTAGCCGGCCAGACCGATGAGCCTATTTTTAGTCATTGGCGATAAGAACTAAAGACCAACACTCCACCTTGCTTTCAGAGCTATCACTTACAATTTGATCAGGCTTCATTTATGTGCTCCTGGGCCACCGGTAGTATGAGTATTGATGCAATCACCCTCTATATCTAATGCAGAGCGCCTCGGCATCGACTATAGCTTATGTCATTCAATGTTTCAGTAGATAGATTATGTCTCATCCCTTGGCAACCGTGTTATTTCATTTCTTGAAACGCGTCCTATTTGACGCCCTTGCTTAAAGCATGAAAAGCAGGGCTGAAGAAAGGTTTTTCGCGTTTGCGGTCTATCCATATAATAACTCCTGTGATGCACCTGTCATTCTACATTGCACACGTATAACCAACTGAATCGCTGGGATACATACCGGAGCAGTTCTACGTCATTCTCGCCTTCGAGGTCACCTTATAATAATAGCATAGCATTTGAATTATCTTTAAAGTGAAGCTTGTGTGATGGCATGAATCCCCGCACCGTCGTTATTGTTATCCTTGCCCTTCGGCGACTCTTCCATCACAAAGTAATATATATATATATTCTGAACATAACTGTGGAGCTTTACTAAACGTTACAAAGGTGTTTATTTCAATTGAGTTGACGTGGTGGTCATCGTGAGTTTGTCGTAGTTTCAAAGGTATATAATTGTTATGATATCTCAGTGTGTATACACACTTTCAATTGTATTTGTATTTGTATGTGAGCCTCTAATAAATGTAATTTGAATAACGACTTACCTGGAGAGACTTCGGTTTATCCGCTTATAGGCACTTCGCTCATACCGATTCATTTGGCTGGCTAGCACACTCGCTCGCTGCAAGCCCATACCGGTGGTCCAACCATTAGCATCATAATAAATCAGGCCCTTATGCATAGCCGCAATGTATCCAACCCCGCTTCAAGGGTGTTAACTGACCAAAGAGTCAGACCGTACCCAACTCTCTGCGTACCACTCTTGAATCACCCAGACGAGATAGATTTCGTGCTGACGGCGCACTGGTGCCAGAAGCCCGGCCAGTCTGTATGGATCAAAACATTCGCTATGTTGTACTCTTGACCGCTGCGGCCGCTGCATTGTATATAGTCTGGCCCTCATCTTCTTCGCATAGATCACATCTTCCGCAAAGCCTGACCACCGGCCTTCTTAACACAGGGAATGACTGTTATGCCAATTCAACCTTTCAAGCGCTCGCTTCATTGAACAGCCTTGTCAAATGGCTCGAAGAAGCCACTGGATCAGCATCTCCACAAGGCGAAATGCGCGAGAATATCGGTGCCTCAGAGATCAGAGACGACGAAGCCCTCAAAACTCAGTATAATATCTGGATTCAGGCTGTCTTGCATGGCGTTCAAAGAATTCGTCCAAGAAGGAGAAGCCCACTTGTGATATCTTTGTGGCCTATACTTCGCCAACTTGAAGCAAAGCTAGGTCTCCGATTGAGCCGTTACCAACAAGATGCCCATGAGTTTCTCATTCTAGTACTTGATCAACTGGAGATTGAAAGTAAGAGAAGTTCCCCAGTTCGTGGTGCCCCAATTCATGACCCAGACGATGGTGGTAAGTATATGGACAATTCTAATAAAGACCCTGCCTTAATGTCAACAGCTAAAAGCTTTCCGTTTGCAATTGAATTCAAGAACTCTGTGAGATGCCTCAACTGTAACGCTGTCTCAGAAACACGCGGTTCCGAGCTCATTTTGGAACGCCAACTACATGATCCCATTCTAAACACGGCACCCGAAATAGTTTTCGATTTTCGCTGCGAAAATTGCGGTCCAACTACTATTCAAAAAAGCATCTCGATTGATCGATATCCGCCTATTCTTCTTGTCCATCTACAACGATCTTCATATTACCAAGGACAAATGTATCGGCGTGATGACAGGGTGGAACTACAGCTCCAAATGAACTCATATAAGCTCAAAGCCGTCATATTCCACAAAGGCGTTCACACCGGAGGCCATTACACATGTGCGCGAAGGCAGCCAGAAGCAGGGAGATGGTGGCTCATCAGTGACGACACTATAACGGAATGGTCAGATCAGCAGGTGTTGAGCAATGGTCGTCAAGCTTATCTTCTATTTTATGAACAAGATGACATCAAGCCGAGCTCAGTTGCTTGCATGGTATCGGATAAGACTACAGTAAAACTCGGTACCATGACTTAGAGCACAAGGGCTTGAACTATAAGCGGGAATACATGTGTTGACAACAATGACTTACATTGGAACTATGCAATGTTAAAACTGGTTTGGTTCCTTGTGCGGGAATAAAACTAATGATAGGCGATGATTACAACGATAAAAATAAACAAAGCTTGACTTTGCGTGAGGGTGACTAGGATACTACAATTGGTGAGAGCAAGATGTCCCTGTTCAAGCCTCCGTCTTAGCCTTGTAAGCCGCCTTCTCCGAGTCATAGCGTTCCTTGTCCTTCGCAGCCTTGTCCTCGTAGATCTTCTTATCTTCGGCATTCAGCTGGCGCCACTTCTCGCCGATGAGTTTACCAACCTCTCCGAATTTTGCATCGGGGTGCTCAACATTCACGACCTTGCGCTGGTCTTGAGCGTAGTACATGTAGGCGGTGATAGGACGCTTCGGCGCGTTGGGGTCCTTCTTCCGACGGGAAGAGCGAACTTTACCAGCAGTATCTTTGGGCATTTTCGATGATTTTGTCTGAAATGGTGTTAGTATTCTGAACTTGATATCCAAAAAGGATCCAAACTGTGCTTCAATGATTGACTCGAGATGTAATTCTGACAGGACAACCCCATATAAGAACCCTTGTCTCGCGCGTTTCGTCGCGTCTGGCGGATCAGAGAGTTTGACGCGATAGCCGCGGATAAATCTGGAAATCTTCTGGATTTTTTTAAAAATCCGAGTACTTCCATATTCTATCGCGTCTATTCTCCGCGAAAATCTCGTATATATGAGCTTTAAATGTATCGATCCAGTACTTGTAAAAGACTTGGATCGATTGCTCTCTGGGTCGCCACCGACGAACGAAATTAACGCGACAATTGAAAAGATTTAATACAATCTTGAGTCATCTTAATAGACGCGCTTCCAATGAAGCTCGCATTTTGGGACACTTACCTCTTATGCGTAATGGCTTGGCTGCTAAAGGCGGGCACTTCTTAACGCTTGACAATATGATAGCAGGAATGTAAGCTGAGGAAATATCAAGGTAGTATTGTACCTTTCCTCCCATCCTTTGCGATCATTGTGTATTAGTAAGCTAAATGATCATCAATTATGTAATATAAATACACATAGGGGAATTGGCTGGGGGTCGTACACGCCTTGCAGGGTGGAGTAAGGGGTTACGCGCTTGATCTGATGAATGTAATCGTAAAGGCCGCCGAATGTAGGTGGTACCCAGAAGCAGACGAGGGCGGCCACGGGTTTTCAGAGTGAAGTTACTGTTGTCGATAATCTTCCAATAATAACATCATGGCGAATCTTAATGATTCGGATTCAGAAAAGAGAATATAAGAGTATATTATAAAAAAAAAAAAAAAATTACATTAAAAAGATCCGGAAGAACCCACCAGTAGGCCTTGGGACTTGTGCACCAATATCGTCACCACCTTACACCACGATATATCTATGAAAGCTGAGAGGGTTTATGGCGTGGTGAGATGAACGCACCTGTGGACTGGTGTGTAACTGCTGGCACGGAGTTTGGGCGGGGGATCTTCACGACTGGGCCATAGGGTTAAACCGTTGTTGAATAGTAGTGACTCCATGATACTCTCAGGTATAATGTTAAAATACTTTTTCTGACTGATTTGTCATAAACGGTGATATGTTGAACTAGCTTTACATTCGATAGGGGTTATATGAGCCAAAATAGCTTGAGTAGAGCAGTAATAACCTGTTTGAGTTTCAATCAAATAGCCGACTTAATTGCACCGAAGTAATTTTTGGTTACTTGGGAAACTCGCCCCTACGAGGGCCAAAATATTGACCTGGTTTCATTTGCAACCGTGTCGCTGTATAATTGTAATCCGATGTGGCCACTACAACGTCATTTGTCCAACCACTGACATGCACCATATGCTTGTACTGAGTCGCCCAAAAGTTGAAAAATCCAGCCCAGCCAACCCCACAGCTTATTCCCGCTATTAGAAGATATGCATACTTCGACCACCAAAGCGGGTACTTCCGCCTAATGTAAAGCTGGAAAATGAGGTGAGCATACCAGTCCATGAGAACAACGCCGTATGTTGGGCTTAATGCGGCAGAAATTAGCAGTAGCTCGTTGATGTACACAAGCCACTCACCTTTAACCAATGCGGATCTCCAAGTGTTCGGTGTCATTCGCTGTGAAATACGAGGTCCATATCGCCTCCAAAGTCCGAAAGGGATAGGAACGCATGCACCAATCAGAAAGCACCATTTCATCTTAGGATACAGTCCCAAAAATACACGTCGCGGTCCAATGACCCCCCATATGACAGATGCATTGAAATATGTGCGAATTCCTTGACATGTAAAGAACTGAGGGTTTTTGGGGTTGCACATATTCTTAATTCCACCATTTAGTTGAAAAGTCATGATACCGCATTGCACAAAAACGGTACAAACTGTGGTGAACATCTGAACTCCGAATAGTGACCAAGGTGCAATTCCAGAGTAGTGAGCTTGTTTCTGGTTTGTAATCCAGTTATCGGTCTGAGAGAAAAAATTAGTGGCGTACACCTTTGAGACCATCAGGGTGATTCCATGACCCTCTCTAGCGTATCCCATAATGAGTTCAAACAACACGTTCGTTTCAAAAGACGTTCCGGTCAAAGCATACAAAATACCAGAAATAGGAATGAACACAAACGCCAAACCAATTCCTAACAAAATTGACCAAATTGGGGTATCTGAGAAGGCATATCCTTCAATGCATCCAATGGACATACCAAACATAGACACAAGCACCACCATATATGCCCATTCAGGAACTTCCTTATATTTCTGCTGGCGCCTGGAGAAAGAGTCATTGAAACGATCAATGGCTCTTCCAGGTTTCCAGTACGAAAATCCAAGAAACATGGTCTTGCTTCCTTCTTTCAACTCGGTCCAGTAATTCAGAACACTAAATACCACTGCTAGTGGGTATAGCATGAAGTACGTTCCATACGAAATGAGATTTGCGGCACTGTACCACGGTAGAGAGTAGTTTTGATACCTTTCCTGATCCAGTACATGGGTCTGGGGGTCCAGAATACGACTCACGTTGTAACTCTCACCTTGGCTATCGTATAAAAGGTTGGAGTTGATAGGAAAGTATCCAGTGTTAGCCACATTGGTATACCACATCACAATCGCACCTAGCGTGGTGATAAGTGTCCCAATCATAATGTTTGTGTATGCATAAACAGGAACAAGAATCCCGGTGAGGCTTCCAATGGAACCAAAATCAAGTGACGGAACCGGGTTGATACCCAGCCCCGTCCAAATCCCTGTGATAGCATTAATGTCAACATCGTTCGGTCGAATGTAGCACATCCAGTCGAAATACGAAACGAATGTAATCAAGATGTTGCATATCCAATACCATCCGAAAAACACCACAGTGCACAATCCGAACCATTCATATCGTGTGATTTTCCACCCGTTCACTACCTCACGAGCGTCATTACTCACAAGAGCGCGAGATAATGGAAGACTAGACAGGAGGCTTGGCCACATCATGCGAGTTGGGTAAACCAACAGAGATTTGAATATTCCAGCGAAGCCAAACCCCATGAACGCCGAAGAGAATGTGAGCAATATCATGTATCCGAAGTTCCTGGCATTCGGGCTATTGTAGAAGTAATCATTTCCTTGTGCAAGAATCGAATTCTGTGAATAAGGACTGCCCACTGCCACAGACATCCCTAGTGTGGCAAGCATCTGCTCTTTGAACGACCATGGTAACCCACTGTTAAACTCCAGTCGTTTTCCGAACCCCACGGGTATCATAATGCGTGGAAGTAGAGCGAACGCGTGTCCACTTCCTGCAATAAGAATCTGAAGTGCCATAGTGCTCATGGTGATAGCGGGTGTTCTTGGTGCAAAGAATGTGGCTATGACCGCACCCGCTATTGCCCAAAACGTAGCAATCAAATACACCCGGAAGTTGTGGTACCCCTCGGGACTATCTTCCTCTAACGGCATAGTACAGTTTCGAACTTCTGGATATATCGACCACTCATGCACAATAAAAGCCTCAAAGCGAACAAGGAGTTCCCAAATTTCTGTAGATTGGCGCTCGGTAGGACCCTCACATAACCTCTTTAAAAATTTGTAATTTGCCATGGGTAATAAAGGGTCGTTGAGATGATAATCCACACTCTCCTTTAAGATTAAAAGCCATTCTTCAAGTTCTTTAGTATCGATGTGGCTGTATACGAGGTCTATTTGCTCGCTAGTCAATGTGTGTGCTGCTGATTCAACCTCTTCTGCTGGAATAAGAAGATTTTCAACGTTGGAAGTATATTTTTCGAATGATGGCTGCTTGAATGCCCCTTTTTCATTTACGGAGCCATCTGGCGTCGATGTGTCTGACATGTCCGGAGGCCCCAGAGAGTCGTGATACTTAAGAGGCTTTCTATGTGGTTTTATGCAAAATCATTAAGATTATAGGTATATTAAAGCCAATCAAAGCTTATCGCGAATTTCAATTGGCTCTCAAACTTCGTGGCTCTTGGAAAATATGGTTAAGGGGAAGGGTGGCTTGATTCGCTTTCAAACTGGACAAATTTCTTACCTCTTTGACTTTCTAATTTATATCTGGATTTGAGAAAATGTCGATACGCTTTCTTGATCGCGTGATACTAGCCAGGAGATACACGTTTACCACAGGCTATCCATCACCTTACCTAACCGCTCTCAACGTGCCAATTAAATAAGTAGCGAGGGTTGCGGGCTCATGCGATTCCAAAACCACTAACATCCCGATTACAAAGAAAGTGTAGAGCGGCTAAAGAGAATCTGGGGTTTAGCGCCATTGATTTACGTTGTGCTTATACCTCACCACACTGTGCCCAAGTGCCCGAGTTCATCCTCGCTCCATCAGCGCTTCGACCTCGTAAACTGCTTAAATTTATAATAGTAAAGCGAATATTGGTTCGATATATACATATATATAAGGAAAGAAATAAAGTCGAATCTACCAGACCCACATTATTGCAATCCGGGATCAGTACCAGTATCAGTCTAGTATAGCTCTTCTTGGCTTTGTAGTGGTAGAGTAATTACTTGCTTGAGGCATCCATCTATAATGGACAGGTACAAATGTCCCTGATAACACACTCTAATAATACGTGTGCATTCTCAACTGCACCACTTCAATGCCCCTCTTTTTGTATAATTTTGTGGTGGGGTGGAGCTGTTTGAGAATTAATCCGACTGCCTACCCCAAAACATTTTCCTTTCATCGAGGCTTTGCGCATGGCTCAGTGAATCACTGCCAAGCCCCAAGAAATGGGATCTCTAGGCTAAGGTAAAGGTGCAAGCCCTCCCCGTGACAAGCGGTGGGACCGATGGGAAAGGTTTCACTGACAAATGTAGTCTCGAACGCCGAAAATGCAGGTACATTTCACCATCACTGCTGGATAAAAGAAACCAGCAGCTTTTTTTTCTGTCTTCCATAGTCATCGACCGGGGCCCAGCCCAATGACGCCCAAACAAATTACCCCTCATTCTCTTCATGATCTACCCTAGCCTGATCGACCCTAGTTGACATTCCTCCCTAGCGGGGTACATGCAGTCGAGTCAGAAGTTGTGGATCTGATAAAGCGCGTCCCATCATCTTCTTACCGAAGGAAATGATCAGAGTGACAATAAAAGTTTTCACTTGTATGTGATAGAATTATATCTGTCTAACTCGCTACAAAGTTGTAGTTTAAGCCATTCACTGTGAAAATTACCCGGAGCCGTTGGGGGTACAGTATGGCCACGCGCAGCAATCTCGTGAATTTTTCCGGGTAGCTCCTGGGGTCTGTACAATAACTCCCCATGGGGTATTATCAGCGAGCATCATTCAAATCCTGGGGTTTGTGCGTCAGGGTAAATGATAACCTGCATGAGTTTTTTACTCCGCATTCCCACCCTTGAATATGTCGCTAATGAGCAGATTTACGAAAAGTATATAAGCTGGCTTTTGCCATCGGAAATAGTAACTCTCCTGATCTAGACTTTTCGCTCCTAAGACCGCTCGCATAGCCGATAGGGGCTGCGTCTCAATATGAAAAGCTTCATCAAAATACGAAATCCCTTCAAGCCTGTCGAGGAGCGGCCAACTCCTCGAGCCATCTACAACTGGCGAATCTATATGACAGCCTTTTTGGCTACGACATCTTCAATCTTGATTGGTTATGATACCGGTTTTATTGGAGGAACGACCCAGAATAATGTCTTCTTAAAGGATTTCAACATCGACTTTGCCCATGACAGTGGAAAGACGGTGGTTTCCAACATTATATCGTGCTTTCACATGGGCGCATTTGGAGGAGCTCTACTAGCTTACCCCATTCAGTACTTCTGGGGTAATCGCATGGCCATGTTGGCCGCGAGCTCATGCGGTGTCGTTGGTTCGGCTATTATGCTGGGATGTTTAAGCGGAAGCTTAGTACCCATGTATCTTGGGCGTGTCATTAGTGGTATGTGCGTAGGTGCTGCTACCAACGTTACTATAGTATACCTGAGTGAAGTGAGCCCCGCTCCCATCCGTGGCCAAATCGTGGCAATCTTCGAGATTGGTTGGCGTATTGGTGACTTAACAGGATTCTGGATTAACTATGGCGTTGAAAAACATGTTCCCGAGGGTCGAAAATGGTATATTATCCCTATCGCAGTGCAGTTGATTCCCGCGGGTTTGTTCTTCATTGGGTCTCTCTTTCTAAGAGAGAGCCCACGCTGGCTCGCTCAAAAGCATCGCGATGAAGAGGCCCTTGATAACTTGTCATGGCTACGCAAACTTACCCCAGGCCATGAATACTTGGACTGGGAGTTTGCTACTATGCGCGAAGGAATCCTTGAACAGGAACGTACAGTCGGCACCAGAATGTGGGATCCCGCTCGCAAGATCCTTGGTGATAAGCGTCTACTCAAACGAATGGCAGTGGCTGCGTGGCTATTAGTGCTACCCAACTTCATGGGAATCCAGTCTATCAACTACTACTCAGTCACCTTGTTCAAGCAGATCGGCATCAAGGGTCAGGAAGCTTCCATGTACTCCACCGGCTTCCTCGGAGTCATGAAGTTCTTTTGCACGTGCATTTACATTGCATTCATCATTGATTCATCGGGCAGAAGACCTGCATTCATGGTGTCATCGTTCTTCTGCTCAATCTGGTTCTGGTACATCGGCGCCTATCTCAAAGTCAGCAATATCGAAAACGGAGGTTCAGCTGGACCGGGGGGGCGGGCAGCTGCAGGTGCCATGTATCTTTGGGTGGCTTCCTTCTTGTTCGCATGGTCGGGCGGACCTTTTGTTTGGGCTGCCGAGGTGTTCGAACAGAACATCCGCCAGTTCACTCAGGCTGTCAACGCATCGCTGTCGTGGCTGCCGATTTTCATCATGGCAAAGTCCACTGCCTCCATGGCCGAGAGCATGCACTATGGAATTTTCTTTTTCTTCGCAGTTATCGACTTAACTGCGATCCCCTTCGTGTTCTTCTGCGTTCCTGAAACCATGGGCATTCCTCTGGAGAAAATGGATCTACTTTTCGACGAAAATATCCCAGCTTGGAGAGCTCACTCCGTTGTTATGAAGCGCCTGAAGGAAGAGCAGCAGCTGGAGAAGGAGAACGAAGTCTGGGCCGTCAAGGATCCTACCAAGAAAGACGAAATGGGCGAAGTCGAGTTCATCGAGGACATCGACAGTCAAGAGTCTTACAAAATTGAGAAAGAAGATGCCAACAGCACGAAAATTTATCGGGTATGACATCTTACATACTTAAGCTGCAGTTTCGGTATCGAACCCTCTTGAGATCTTAATTTATATATTCTACACAATGCATAATTTGTTTCCCGTTAATATTACCTTATGTCAAAAATGGTAAGTATCATTCCTATTTACTTTACTCAGACTCCTTCTCTGCAGTCACGTCAACCTCGATGTACCATTCAGGACGAGCAAGCGCAACAACAACCAAGCCCGTGAAAACAGGAAATACGCCCTTAAGGCGGCGACCAAGCACCTTGTATGCCTGTTCACGGTAGCGAATGTCAGTCAGATAAACGACGACCTTGCAGATGTCGGTCAGCTTGCCTCCACACTCGCTAATCAACAGCTCAATGTTGTCCATGACCTTCTCAGCCTGTGCTACAATATCCCCCACACCTACGTTCTCACGGGTGTCGAGATCCTGCGGAACTTGGCCCCGGAGATAGATCGTGTTCTTGGTTACGACTGCCTGGCACAGATCATTATCTAAGTCCTGTTCAGGATATGTCTGTTTTGTGTTAAAAGGGCGGATGCGCTGGTGAGGCATGGTGTATCGGTGGTCGATTCAAACGTAGCTGCTGCTGTCGGACTATCTGGACGTAGGCTACGTGTGGGGCCTGGGCACTGCTCAACGGTGCTTGAGCGCGATCGGAGCCCGAGGGCTGGGGTACCAACATAGGGCAGGGGCCATGTGTTGGTGAATAATTGTACCCGAGTCTGAGGCGAGGGTCGCGGCGAGGGCCCCCTTATCGCGCTTATCACTTTGGTGCTTGGCTTGGGCGACATCACCCTCGAGTGTGAGCAAATCGGGCGTCTCGATGGTCTCGACGTGGACGCAGGCAGCACAGGTGGAGCGGCACAGATGCCCCCAACACTTGTGTAAACAACACGGTCTCATATTACAGCCAAAAATAAAAAGTAGGTCTGGTTTCAAATTATGTATGTAATGCACCGCTTTCCGAGAAGTTACTCGTTACCAGGCACACCATACGACGGCGCAGCCATCGGGTTAAGTGCTCGAGTTACGTAGTCCGCCATCTGGGGTTTGTACAGATTCCACAACTGACGCAGATGAGCGATCGGGCCAGCCCTGTGCTCCGTCCAATCAACCCGCAGGTCCACCAACGGCCATGCCTCGCGATCGACAATTATCATGGCTGCCGAATGGACCGGTCCAGCCTCACCACCAGCCTCCAGTCCGGCCTCCAGCGCCTCGAGTACTTGCTCGGCGATGGACTTCGTACCCCACTGGTTGACGACCACGCTCTCCACTATCAAGTGTGGCACGTACTCGTTAGAGAGTAGGTTACCTGCCGATGCCACGTTCTTGGTTTTGGCTTCAGAGAAAGTACCGAGTGCCTCCGGCCCTGACCAGATTGCTGTGTTGCCATTGCGATCCACAGCCGTAAGCTGGCGATAATCGCGGTACGGCAGCGTCACCGTGACCTCTTCAATGGCGCCCTCTGCATCAAGTCCAGCCTCCATCAGGTCCAGAATCTTGGGCCCCAAACGTGGATCGGTGATGTTTTGCGAAGTAACGGCACCCACGCCCGCCCGAGCAAAAGCGCAGCGGGCCCCTACGGCGGGTGACGATGATGAAACACCCACTCCAAACTCTCCTGTCGCAGGGTCACGGATAACGACCGAGAAAGTCATCCTTTTTACGATGTGAAAAAAGGGAACTGTCTTCCTCACCTAATATAAACGGGCTTATCTGGATGACGAGCTCGGGGGTCCCTCCCAGGGCACGTACCCTAATCCTTCTCGGGGAGAACCTGCACTCTGAACGATCTAACGGGCCGCACCGTTATTAGCGCGGCAGCGATTACCCCGTCCAAGACCGCCTGCGCCCCGAACGCCTCGAAAATTTTATAGCAAGCAAAGGGTTTCAATTGGCGGGACTCAGTGCTGAAAAGGCTTGTGAGTAATGACTGTGAAGATTAAAAACTAAGTAGGTACATACATATGTTCCCAATTTTGGTGTCAGTTCATTTGACTTCGTGAGGTTTGTAGTTTAGGTACATCTGCTGCTTGGCAAGATGGTCGACGACATACTTGGCATCGTACCAAACACCCCAAATAAACGAGGAACCACGCCGGGTCTGCCACGGAAGTCCTAAGAAGTAGACTCCGGGCTCCTCAGAGATTCCGCGCTTGTGCACCGGCTTCCCCGTGTCTGGCGAGATTGCTGATGTCTTGGCCATCCAGGTGTAGTCATTATGGAACCCAGTAGCCCAGATGATCGCCTTAACGTTGTGCTCCTTCAGGTCGAGCTCACGAAGCGGCTGTTGCATACAAGTCGGATCAACACCCAAGTCGTGCGCTTCCTTCTCAAGCGGCAGCTCCATGCCGGTCTTTTCTAGATACTCATCCGCCTCTTGTAGCAGTTCCAAGTAGTACTTGTCGCCTCGCTGTACGTTAGCAACCAAGTCTGAGCCCAGTTCAAGCTTACCGTCGCTATACTTGTTCGTGCGGCCAAGTAGGGTGACGCCATCTGCAGCCAGGCGACGGAAGTCCATCGTTCGACCACCATTGGCGCCGCTCACGGCAATTGTGGTGTGGTCTGAATTTGGCAGCGACTCCATGTCCCACTTCTTGAGGACGCCAAGCCACCAGCAGAAATCACGGCCGCGGTAGCTGCGTGGCGGACGATCGTGCGGTCCAACAGATAAGAACGTCTTGCGCCCGGCCATCGCCAATTCTTCGGCTATCTGTGCTCCCGACGAGCCGGAACCCACCACCAGCACGGATCCATCATCGGGGATCTGGCCTGGGTTCTTGTAATCGATCGAGTGCATCTGCACAGGAACCGCGGAATCCGGGACCAGGGAGGGGCTCACTGGAATCTGGAAGCCACCGGTTGCTGCAATAACGTACGTGCACTCGATCTCCCCGGGCTTCTGCGTGGAGTCGTGAACGTATGACACCACAAACTTACCGTGAGTCCGCTCGACGCCCGTAACGTTAATACCAGTAAACAGGGGCATATCGATCTCTTTAGAATACGCCACAAGGTAGTCAGCAATAGATTCCTTGCCGGGGAACCCGTCCTGCTCGCCAGGGTGGTCCATGTTAGGGAACTTGTCGTGCCAAGCAGGACCGTTGGCCACCAGTGAATCCCAACGTTTCGAGCGCCAGCTCTCAGCAGCACTTCCTTTTTCCAATACCACGTGGCTGAGATTATGGCTCTTCAGATGCTCGCTGGCTGCGATTCCCGCTTGGCCAGCGCCGACCACAACGACAGTGGTAGAGGCGAGAATACTCATATTAGATAGATGGAAGCAAGAGCTCAATCTAGAAATATTATTCGAGAGGTATTTCCTCGGGAGAGAGGGTGCTAAAAACCGGTACTACCAATAGCCAGGTGTATAGTGGGTACGTTGGACCACTGTGACAAATGATAGATCAGATCCATGCTGACACACTCACACGCAGCGTTGACCCCCGGATGTAATCAGATAAGGAGAATAACCTTACCCCGGACATACAGCGAGCCGATATCGCAGTACTGTGCTAGCTAGCCCTCATCAACGTCTAGTTAGGGCCTTATACTAGTAGAATATCTTAATAGTGATTTAAAATCTTACAAAGGCAAAGCATGTACTCAGTAACTGTGTATATTTTCGGGCTATCCCCGCCACAAGTGACAGGGCTTAGCACGACGTGGCCCGATATCCCGACCATGGTAGGGTAAATGCCAACCCTCGGAATTCCAGCCAACAGCGGCAGCTGTGATAGATAACGCTTGCCCCACTCTGCGCCCACTAACATCTCCACAATGGCTGTAAAAGACCTGTTGGCCAAGCTCGTCGCGTTTCCGACTGTTGCTCAGACGCCGAATGAGGAACTAATTAATTTTGTCGAGGCAGAGTTGAAACCTCTCGGTTTCCGCATCCAAAAACTTGGCGGCGCTCCCGGCAGGTTCAGCCTCTTGGCCAGTCTCGGTCCCGAAACTCCTAACGGCATTGTTTTTTCCGCGCATAGTGATGTAGTTCCCGTAGAGGGTCAGCCGTGGACATCTGATCCGTTCGAACTCACCGAGAAAGTCGTGGACAACGAGAAAGAGTCTCGTCTAGTGGCACGCGGAACCTCGGACATGAAGGGTTTCCTGGCGTGTATGCTAGAGGCAGCGAAGTACGCCAAATCAGTGGAGTCCGGTCTGAAAGATCCCCTGCATTTGGCCGTTTCGTACGACGAAGAGATCGGCTGTGTAGGTGTTCACTCTCTGCTCGAGCATCTGCAGGCATCCAAGTTCAAGGCACGGGGCGTCGTTATCGGCGAACCAACTGAAATGGAAATGGTCACTGGTCATAAGGGTAAACTTGCCGTAAAGGTGACGTGCCACGGTCTGAGCGCTCATAGTTCAAATCCCACTCGAGGATGCAACGCAGTGCTGCTCGCCTGCGACCTCATTCAGGAAGTGCGAGGTCTGCAGGCGTACCTCATAAACATGCGTACCACGCTCGATCATACGTACGAGGTGCCGTATTCTACGGCGCAAGTTGGCATCATTAATGGCGGCGTAGCCCTCAATATTGTACCGGACCATTGCGAGTTCCAGTTTGAAATGCGACTACTTTCTGGTGCGGACTCTGCAGCATACGTAGACCGAATCCGCCAGAAATCCAAACAGCTCGTACGAGAGCAGTACCCGGAGGGCTCAGTGGATATCGTTGAGCTCAATGGCTACCCAGGCCTGGTGACGCCTGCAGCTGATCCCTTTGTGCAATCGCTTCCATCGTCCTATGCTACCCGTGGGGTCACTCGCATTAATTTCGGCACTGAGGGCGGGCTGTTCCAGGAGTATTTGAACAATATCCCAGTTGTGGTATGCGGACCTGGCTCGATCGACCGGGCCCACAAAGCAGACGAGTGGGTCAAGCTTAGCGAGCTGGAAGATGGTGTCAAGTTTTTGCGTGAAGTTGTTGACCAGCTGAGATAAAAGCGGCTATTTGCCCTAGGTGAATCCCCTGTAGGTCATAAGTGCGCCCTCCAAAAGTCATATTGATAACTAAACTATCTATAGATTGTATATTTCTTAAAATAAAAATGTACTTTTTTCTTTAAACACCTATTTTCCAAAGCAAGCTCATGGCTGTCTACACCTACGCAACACGCGGATCCGACTGGGTTGGGTAACAGTGTAGATCGTATAACTGACCCCACGCCGTACCTTCCTCACACCAACAATGAAGAACCATTTGCTGAAATTGGAGCAGCGGCTCGGCCAATTAGGCGAGCGGCTGGTCCCAGAGCTCAAGAACAAGAATGTCTCCAACGATTTGCTAGTAAAAGAGATGCGCAGGATGCTCGACAAACGCATGGATGAGCACAGCTCGAAGCCTGAACTCACCTCCTATTTCGGCGATCTATTCCAAGGCCTCGACGCCATCAATTCGCCTCAGAAGGCTTTCCATAGCGATCCTCTGCATCCATCGCACTCAGAAAGTGATATTCTTGGTTTGTTCGATCAGCGGTATTTTCGGGGCAAAGCTACTTTCGCGTTCACCACGAAGCTCATGGCTGACAAGCGCGTGCGCTCGCCTGAGCACTTTGTGCGTGCTGTAGCGCAAGGTGGGACGATCCTGTACTCGTGGACACATCTCCAGCGTGAGCTGTTCCACTTGCACGTTGCAAACAAGCTGTGGCTGCTGGGAGACCGCGACCTCGCACGGAGCCGGCTCGAGAGCGACTACGATCGCTTCTGGAAAGACCGCCTCGTGCGCAGTGATCTACCGAGTAGAGAACTTATGCTGCTCACGAGTGCGTTGGTCAACACCGGCGTTTTGCCACATGTCGAGCTACTTGCACAGCTTCAGCCAAACTTACGCAGCCTGTTCGTAGCGTGGCAAAACACGATCCGGGCCCGAACAGCACCCATATCGCCTATGACTTCAACGTCGGCTTCCCCGTCAGCCTCTTCCTCTGCTGCATTACCACTGGCCCACACAGCGCTCTCACCAATTGGGGACCTCCATGTCTCCTGGGTCAACGAGATGTGGCCAGCATTGAACTACCTGAGTGGCATGCTCACTAACTTGCCAACATACCTCAGTTTTGTGCCGGCGTCAGCAGCTCGCGCCCCGCAACAAGTAGGGGCAGTTCTGGCTCGCCATGCGCAATACGCTGGTAGTCGGGACCTGCTTGACCTGATTCCCGATACTGAACCCGTCTCCCCTTGAATTGGTTCGGCTCTCCATATTATTTATTTGACATACTTGAGATTATTAGCATTGAAAAGTACAGGTTATTAAGTATGGGATAATTAGAGACTTAGGCGTTCTCCGACATGGCCGCGCAAAGAGCAGCGCCAATGCCACTGCCGTCCTTGCTAAGGCCGATTGTGATGCGCTTCTCCTTGGCCTCGCCGATGGAGGGGATCGAGCGCCACGCCTCGCGCAGCAGCTGCTCGTAGTGGGGGTAGTACTCGATCACAGCACCGTCCATGCCAATATCGATGACCTCGAACTTCGAGAACGAGTCGGTCATCACAAGCAGACCAGCAATGATACCGGCAACAAGGCGAGCCGAGCGCAGGGCGACAATGTGACAGATGTCGCGAACGGCGCGGCGCTCGTCCAAGGTGGCCTTGCAAACGCCGAGGTTCCACAGTTCCTGGTTGACGACCTCGAAGTCCTTGGTCTCGTCGGCGGCAATAAGGGACAGGAAACTCGTGTCAGTCGACCACGCCCGGAACAGGTTGGAGTTCATCGGCGTAGTCTCCTTGGACTCCGCGAAAAGCTCACCGCTCTCCATGGCGCGCTCTAGGATGCGACGAGTGATCTCGCCCAGGAACATGCCGCTTACACGCTTCTCGAACATGTGGAAGTCCGGGTTCGGGGTGGCAAGGTTGATGGCCTTGTCGACCTCGGTGTTCGGGAGGAACTTCACGTCGTTGTCGAACGAACCCCACTCGGTGTTCACGACCATGATCTTCGACTTGATGTTCTTGCTCTCGGGGTAGGCAGCCAGCTTCTTGATCTGGCTGATCTTCTCCGAGTACGCAGCGTTCGTGCCGGTGCCGAGGATCGAACCGACAACAGTCTGCGAGCTCGTGCCGGTCTCGTACGAGCGAGCCAGCATGCAGCCAACAGTGTCGTTCACGAGGGCAGCAACCTCAATGGGCAGCTTGCGCTCGTCGAGCGCCTCCTGAAGCTTAAGGCACACGTCCTGGCCAACGGCCTCCTCGACGGCGTAGCCCTTCGTCCAGCGGATGAGCGTGCCGCGGTTCAGAGCGGTCTGGTGCACGGGAAAGCTGAAAGTGAATCCGAGCAACAGGCGGTCCTTGGGCGGGCCAGAGTGGATAAAGCCAGGGACGTTCTCGGGGTGAACCTGCTTAAGGAAGTCGACAACACGGTCGGAAAGGAAGTTCCAGAAGTTGGCACCGGTTCCCTTCATCACCTCGTCGGGGACCTTCCACTTCATCTGCTCGACAGAGTGCGTCGAGTCACCGTTCAGGCGAATCGAGCAAACACGGAAGTTGGAACCGCCGAGGTCGGCCGCCAGGTACAGGCCCTTCTCGCTGCCGTTGGGCAGCGACGTGGCAAATGACGGAATCATAGGGATTCCACGCTCAAGGTCCTTTTCCAGGCCCTTCTGTGCCTCGCCGACGAAGTTGTGGACAAGCTTCTCGAGGTAGTCGTCCGAAACAGTGAACTCCTTACGAACCTGTTCGACGTATTCAGCAACAGTCATTATTGAATTTTTTACGAGTTGACAATGATCAGTGATGACGATAGTGAGAACTCAGGTGTGTTATTCCTGAAGAAAAGTTAGTTAGAAACAAAAGTCGCTCACGCTTCTATGATGAAGGCGTCTAGGTGGCTTCACCGGCGAGGGGCGCACGAGGGTTCGAGGGCAGGGGTGGTTTGGGTTAGCCAACGGCTACGTTTGGCCGACCGTTGGGCGGGTGAATGAAAAAGGCACTGGCCCTCAGGGTAATGCCTCTCTAACTTGACAGCTTATTGTGGGTGAGGGCATCGGTGCTACCGCCGTACAAAAAAATGGAGAATTCTGTCAAAACCGCAAAGACGCCAGATCTTCGTGTCTACGTGCTTTATGGTGTCCGCCTTTTCTCAGAGAAGTTCAATCGGGATGGGTTTCAATCGGTTCCATTTTTTTCTCGCGCACCCCTCGGTACATTGGATGTTTTTTGAACCCCCTCCGAACCCCTTCCCTGCTACCAGCAGTTGGAAAATGATACTTGACCTGTAGGGCTTTTTGAGGCCGCCCCAAATTCGACGATCTGGGTACCGTTGTCTGTGCGGCGTCTCTTGTTTTCCGGTTCGGTTCGGAGCCATTGTGATGGCGATATGGCTCCTTTTCGGTCTCAGTGGACCGTTTTTCTATGTAAACCGAGGGAAGTCTAATCGTTTATTTACGAGTGCGCTGTCTAAACTGTGAGATGAGGCGGACGAGAGTAACCGACACAGAATGTGCTGGTTATTCTGTCTTTCAAGTAATTGCGTATATTGATATGTTTATGTGTATGGGGTTGTGGGTTTGTGTTATGGTGTGTGTTTTAGTATCTTTGCATTTACTTCAATCTCTAAAACGATGGTACTTTGTGTATGTGTTTCAATATACGTTGTAATGGATATGTAGCCAAATCAATATGCGCACCCAAGAGATTAGGGCAGCGCTTATCGCAATCGATATACGAAGACTAGCCTAACGACTCTAGCCGGCATACCAAACAGGTACAGTCTCAAATAACAACAAGGATGTACGGAACTGTCACCAAACGAGTATGGGGGTCGACGCCATACCTACACGCCACGGCGCTCGACACGTCAAAGCCTGGCCGCCTGGTCCTTCTCATACCAGGCAATCCCGGCCTCTGTGAGTTCTACGAGAAGTTTATCGACGAGATGCAGGAGCAGCTTCCCGACGCGGAGTTCTACTGCGTGTCGTACCTCGGTTACAACATCGACAAGCCGAACCCCAATGAGCCCCTGCACATGCTGGACGAGCAGATCGAACACAAGGTGAAGTTCCTCGACTTCGCCGTCACAAGATTCTATGGACAGCGCAAAGTTAAGCCACAGGTTCACCTTCTCGGTCACTCTGTCGGCGCGTGGATCTGCCAGCGCGTGGTGGCGCAGCGCCCGGGCGTTGCGTCAGTGTGTCTGCTGACACCGACGATCCGCAACATCGCCCAGAGTGAGCGTGGGGTCCCCTTCACGCGCCTCACACGATTCGTCAGCCCCGTGATGGTGTGGTGCCTCGTACTATTTCTCAACTGGCTCGCGTCGCTTGTGCTCCCGTCGAACCCCCCACGATGGCTCACGCGCCTGGCATGGCCGTCCCACGCAAGCGAGAGCTTCAAAAACACAGTTAAAGGCATCATACAGTCACCAGCGATCTGCCGCCAGATATACGGCATGGCGATTGAGGAGATGCAGCGGATCGGACCCGAAATCGACGGGCCGGACGTGGGCGATTTCTGGGACCACCCTGCGATCTCGCTTATTTTTGCGAGGAACGACCACTGGGTGAGCGACGAAACGAAGCAATCGCTGATGGACTACTTAACTTCGCGGAACAACATAGCGGCGCAATCGCTCGGCATTGCTCACGCATTTGTGACCAAGGACAATGCAAGGCTTGCGAGATGTGTAGCCCTCGAGATCGGTCATGTCGACCAATAAAAATGTAGCATCAATAGCGCAAAGCACATAACACACACAGTATCAACACAGCACACAGTCTCGTTATATTATATAGAAAACACAGCATTTACAGAGGGATCGTAAGAGTATCATGACAGAGGTATGCGATACCACGCACCGATGGGCTCGTCGTTGGCACTGAGCGATAGATACAGATACAGCGTCTCCAGACCCGCTGGAACGCCGAGATCGACGAGGGCCCAGCCCGGGCCTGCACGGGCTGGCGCCTTCTGGTTCATGAAGGCCTGCCGCGAGGCCACCGACTCGCGCTCGACGAGCCACAGCGGCGCCGGGAAGCCTGTGGCCGACGGTGGCGATATGTCGACCTCAACGGCACCGAGGTCGATGCTCTCGTCGAGCACGGCGAGCCGCACGCGCAGCGTAGCGGCTGCGAAACTGCGCAGCACGAGCTTGCCATCGCGCAGCATGAGAAGCGGCAGGTGACTACGCGCCGTGGATTTCGCCACGAAACCCACATCGGTGGATGCCAATTTCGGCTCGGCCAGCACGCCGCGGCACTGTGCACACTTCTTGAGGCACTTTGCCCGCAGCGGCGCGAGCAGCGGCACCGCATCCAGGGGGAGCGGATCGGCCCGCTGCGTCAGCTCTGCCGGGCGACCTATAGATCCGAACACCAGGTCTTCGAGCATGCGTGTCTTCTGGGCGTGCGGATCCGGCCCCAAGGCGGTGCCGACCCACTTCGCGACATCTTCGAGCGGCCGGCGGCGCAGCTCACGACACAGCGCCGAGACCGTTTCGTGGGTGCCGCTCAGCGTCTGGTGGTACTCGCACCGCGGACAATCGATGGTCCATGTCGTGGTAGCACTGTCTTCGCTGTGCTGATCTTCACTAGACTGACTCCCGCTGGATTGAATCTCTTGGGTCGTCTTAAGGCCAGCGTAGCAGCGCGGACAGCGCACGCAGTTGCGCGTACACGTGTTGAATGCCGCGCGGGCCTGCGTTTTTGTGGACTCCGCGAAGCAGCGGGCGCAGTACCACACGAGTGGCTCCGCGATGGTACAGTATGGGCAGCGCACGGCGCGGCACGTCGCGCAGAAAAGGAGGTCATTGGGCGCGAAGTAGCACTCGGGGTGCTCGAGCAACGAAGGGATGGAGCCGGGCCCGAGCTCCCTGGGCTCGCGGCAGGGGCAGAACACGGACATGGTCCAGGCGACGAAGGTGTGATCTACCCCGCCGCCCTAAATGCGCTTGTCACCGAGAGAGGCTACGCAGCGAGAGGGAGCCACGAATCAAGAGGGAACTACGTAGCGAGAGGAACTTACGCAGCAGGAAGAAGCTTGGTAGTCGGCAAGAGAGGCTGCGAGGCCAAGCGAGGCGAGGCCAGGCAGTGAGGTTTAGTGGTTGATAAAGCAGTGGATTAGGTGATGGACCAGTTGTTGCAGGTACACAAGCCACCTAGTCGAGTAAATTTCCCACCGCCGAATCACTTGGCTGCTCGGCTGCTCCCTGTGACCTCCACTCCGCCCCGGCCTGGGCGGTTCTAATAAGGTATATCGATCTCAACCCAGCCCTACCCCACATATCCGCCGACAACGACATGAGACTGGCGCTGTTGTTGGCGGTCGGAGCCGTGCCGACACTGCACGAATGGCTTGCGGCGCCCAATGATCCGCAGCTGACGACGAGCCTGCCCTCCAGTCTCGAGCTCGAGGCGTGGGTCCCCGCGCCGGAGGACCCCGTCGAGCCGTACGCCTTCAGCCGCTTCTCGCTGTGGTCGGCAGTCCGCCGCTTCCGCGACAATTTCCGCCAATCGAACAGCAGTGACAACCGCATGAGCGTCGCCGCACCGCAGACGCGGCCGCATGCGCTCAGCACCGAGGCCCTGGCGGCGCTCGAGGCGGCCGGCACCGACGCCTACCGCTTGGGCATGACGTACCTGTGGTCGCTTGGCGGCGTGGAGCGCGACGTCGCAAAGGCGTACCGCTACTTTTTGCACGCGGCAGAGAAGGACGGCCACGCGGGCGCGACGTTCATGCTGGGCGTGTATGCTGCCACGTCGCACTTCTTCACCCAGCCACCGCCGGCCACGCCGCAGGCGCACGCGCGCGCACAGGCGCGCACAGTGACGTACTACACTTTGGCGGCGCACGGCGGCAGCGTGGAGGCCCTGCAGGCGCTGGGCTTCCGCTACGAGCACGGCATCGGCGTCGCGCAAAACAACACGGTCGCAAGTGAGTACTACGAGGAGGCCGTGCAGCTGCTGCTCATGGAGCAGAGCACCACACAGCCCGCACAACGCCGGCGTAGCCAGGTGCGGAACTCAGGCGCGTTCGGCGCGATGACGAGCACTGGCCTGTACGGCGCGTCGAACTACGAGCGCGAGGCCGCGCTCGCGCACATGCTGATCGAGCTGGACATGGGCGAGCCCAGCTCTGCGATGGCGATGGCGAAAGCGCAGTTTGTCGACGACTTCGCGACCGTCGACGAGGCGTTCGACTCGATGCTGTACCGCGCGCTCGAGGAGAAGCAAGAGACCGCCATGCTGGGCGTCGCGAAGCTCTACGAGCAGAGCGCCCGCGGCACCACTGACTGGGGCCAGGTCGCCAAGTTTGCCGAGCGTTGCGTGGCCAGCTGGGAGTCACCCGCCAACAAGCCGCACGTCCTCGACCAGATTGCGCACCGCCGGAACATGAGCTTCGCCGGCGACCGGCCTTTGCCGCCTACGGCGGGCAAATCGTACCGCGTGGACCGCAACCGCCAACAGCCCCAGTCGTCATGGCGCGCGATCGGCCGCGACGACAACATGAGCCCGAGCGCGGCCAGCGGCGCCGTTTGGGCGCCGTGCGGCATCGCGCTCGCCGACCGCTACCTGTGGGGTGAAGGCGTGCCGCAGGACATCGCCGCGGCGCGTGAGCTGTACATCTGGGCGAGCCTGCGTTCGAAAGAGTACTTCGGCACCGCGTCCTGCAAGCGCTGTGTGACCGGCATGCTGCTCGCGGACCTGCTCACCGTTGGCGAAGGCGAGGTCGGCATTGTGCTGGGCGCGTACCAGCACGAGCTGACGCGGCGCCGCGCGAGCCACGACCCGAACCTGACGGCGCTGCTCGCGCGCTTTTACATCGAGCAGGGCCAGATCGGCATGGCGTACGAGTGTCTCGTGCGTGCGACGTACGACTCGTGGTACAAGGAGCCCTTCCTTCTCGCGATGCTGGGCGCCATCGAGGAGCCGATCAGCCCCGAGGTCGAGGAGATGCTGCAGGCAGCCGAGCAGCGCCGCGAACAGCAGCTGCCGCCTGTCCACCTGAACTTCCCGAACGGGTACGGCAGCCTTCACGGTGCGAACATCGAGGCGCTTCTGGGCTACGAAGGCTCGGGCCTGCTGGAGATGATGGAGGGCATGTTCACGAACCCCGCGACGCGGCATATGGTGAAAGGCACGTACAACGGCAGGAGCGGCATCGCCACCGTCAACGGGACCAAGCTTGCTGACGAAACTTTAGTCCAAATGGTGTCGGAGCTGAGCTACGAACCCGACGCGCCGGCCGGGCCGGCGCCGCATCTGGCGCCGCTTCTGGTCGTAGAAGAGCAAAACATCGACGTGGTGGCGATTCCCGATATCGACATGCCCGACAAGTCGATACACAAAGCCGAGGTGATCCCCGCGCTCATGTTCGACAAGTGGTTCCCGGACAGCGACAAGACGGCTCCACGGCACGGGGGCAACGGCCTCATGGACAAGGTGTGGATGCTGCTTGGCTTCCACCACCCGGACTGGACGGACGAAGACCTCACAGATGCGGTGGCGCAAGTCGAGCGGCTCAGCATGCCGAAGTCGCAGCTGCTGGAGACGCAGCTGAGCGCCCGCCGCGTGCTGAAGCCGACGGACGCCAAGATGCACCGCTTCGCGCAGGCACTGAGCGCACTGGACACGGTGCGCTCGCCGATCGAGTTTGCGGAGTACAGCTACGAGGTGGGCGACCTCGAGTCTGCGGTGCTGGCGTTCGGCATCAGCGCCGAGCTCGGCATCGGCTACGCCAGCCTCAACCTCGCGGACATATTCGACGTGCGCCACGGCCATGTCTACGCCGCCGCTAACACCGCGGGCGCTACGAACGAGACGCGGTGGGGCCGCATGAAGCGTGCGCTCGCGGAGTCGACGACCGCGTGGCCGGTCCCGGCGTTCGTGGCGGGCGGCCGCGCTGAGCGCGAGCGCGTGGCGACGCACTACTTCGGGCTTGCCGCGCTGCAGCAGAGCATCGACGCGTCGGCGAAGCTCTTTGAGTACGGGCGCGAGGCGCTCGAGGCCAAGTTCGCGGCTGCTGAGGCCGCTGCCGAAGCCACTGCCGAGAACGCCGAGGCAGATGCCGCCAACTCGGCCAACTCGGCCAACTCGGCCAACTCGGCCGCACCGGCTCAGTCACGCCCGCCCGCGGAGTACGGCGTTGTGACGGCCGACGTGGCGTGGAATAGCCTTGCCGCGCTGGCGCATGGCAACTTCGGCATGGCGAACTGGTGGATCGGCCAATACACCGCGCAGGCTGGCCGACTCAAGGAGGCGCTCGAGTTCCATTCGCGCGTTCTGCAGACGCCTGGCGCGTGGCTGCCGGGCCGTTTCGGCCAGATTCGCACGAAGCTGGCGATGCTTTGGAATCGCGTGCGTGGCCACGAGACCGACGGCCCGAACGCCAGCATCGGTGCCACACTCGCGCGCAGCGCCCGCGATCTATACGGCGAGGCCGTGGTAGTCGACACGCCGCTGGCGCCGCTTGCCGAAGAGCTGCGGCCCATCATGTACTGGGCGTTTGTGCTTTCCTCCATCAGCTGCGTTCTCATCAGCCTGGGTTCGGAATTGATCCGACGGTAGTTTCCGCATGTCTAGTTACATACCTAATTGCATTCTCCCTGCTCACGCCTCTAACGAAGGACATCCTGGCATGCACATACACCCTCAGTTTACAGAGCTTTCACATCTAGTTACTTTTTCACCTCTGATTACTTTTTCACCTCTAGTTACTTTTTCACCTTTAGTTACTTTTTCACCTCTATTATTATTCGGTAGCTATTTGCATTGCATTCAACTTCACTTGAACAGGCTGGGTGGGTTCTGAAGCACGCCCAAGGCTATATCTGAGACAACGCCGGCAAGTATGCAGGGCATATGACGCGCGCTCTGGCACAACTAAGCGCAAGCACCCCTCACCCTCCAAATCGGCAACGGAAATGATATATATGTGGATACAACGTAGGCAGACCCACAACTTAGTTTGTTTGATTGGTATAATTGAGCTCCTCGCTCGGTGGAACCTAACATAACGACACACTAAATACACACAAGCAACTACATAAGGTATTGTCGTGCAACAGAGGTGCTTAGATCCCTTCACAATCATGAGTGAACCCATCGTACCAGAAATCAGCGTACATCTGAACAACCCAGGAAAATGCTTCACAAGTGGCGATACTGTGTCTGGGAAAGTAGTGGTGGAGAGCAGAAAATCGTTCAGAGTCGAGACTATGCAGGCCACCATGCGGTGTCGAGAGATAATTAACGTGAGGCAGTACGGAGGTCAGTATGATGATAATTACCAGCACGTAAAACGCGACATTATACTCTTCCCAACAACACAACAAGTGATGGACAGCTCGACTTTTGTATACACTGTGGCGGATGGAATGTATGAGTATCCATTCGAGTTCACTATTCCGATATACGGTAGCTTCCCTGAGACCATGGACGCCGATTCATCCAGAATCAGATGGTACATAGAAGGAACTGCTACTATCGATGGGGCACTATATCCTAGGAACCCGATGTTCAAAGTAATCGAAGTGCGGCCACAATCAAAGCTCTCTTATTCTAACAAAATGACCACATCGACCGCGGATATTTCCGTGCAGGCATTTCTTCCCGGTTACGCGGCCTGGGCTAAGAGCCCATCGGGAATGTGGAAAGACTTAGTCCCTGGTAATATGCACTACCGCAAAAACGTTGACGTGCATTTGAGCATGGATACATCCATCTCGGGACTGCGACAACACCCACACCCAATCGAGGTTCTACCGCGTATTAGCTGTGACGATGAAGGGCTTCTGACGATCACTGAAGTCTCCATGATACTGAAACGAAAGGTCGTCATCTCCACAGAGAAAGTCCATCATGAAGTTCACAATGCATACGAAATAGTCTCCAAAAAATCGCTAAATTGGCCGTTTAAAACCATGGCACATGAGTTGGAACAAGAGCTAAACAAGCAAATGATTGTCGGTCGACATCCTAGTAATCTCAAGACAAATCTTATGTCTGTCACATACAAACTTGTCCTGGTTGTAAAGGTGGCTAGCCGTGAGAAGCCGACGGCAATCAAGAAATTGCGTCTAAGTGTTCCAATTTACCTCAATAGGTTTAATCCAAAAGATCTCGAGCAATGACGGTCAAAGCTAGGCAACCTACCCACCACCAACCTTTGGATGCCGGAGAATTTGAACCACCAGTTGGCAAAAACGAGATCAGTGGAACAACCCATGTAGTCGATAGATGTCCCGACGTATGAAGAGACCAAGGGCCTTTCATTCGCACATAACGAAAAAATCCTATAATTAATATAATATCTAAGCCGCTCTGGCCTCTTTCATCTGCCGGTTCACATACTCGGAGACAGCTCGGCCACTCTGCTCGTCCACGAAGAACATGCGCGTGCGCTCGTTGCTCCACAGCAGCGCGCCCACGTCCTGCGCGAACTGCACTGCTGCGGCGTATTGCTGCGGCGTCGCGAAATCGCGGAATAGGAAACCCGGCGCCTGGCGAAAGCGGTCGAGCTCGAGCTGCCACAGCTTGATCTGGTCGATGATGGTCGGCGGCAGGCTGCCGCCACCACGCTGGTTCTTCGTGAGGTACTGGATGATCTGCTCCGCCTTGATCCCATTCGACAGCGCCCGCCGTGCGCTGTGCCGCGTGAAGCGCCCTATCACGAGGTTTGCGAACCGCGACTTGAGGCTGCAGAACAGGTTCAGGATGCTGATCTGCAGCGGCGAGTCCGTGTACGCGTAGAGGCGGTAGTTAGTCTCCACGATGATGAAGCCCTGTGTCGTGTTTGTCGTCGTTGTGGTGCCTGAACTGCCGCCACCGCTGCCGCCGGTGCTGGTCGTGGTGGTGACGGCCGTGCCGGTGCTGCCGGCGCCGGCGCCGGACGTCACCGAGTCTGCGGCCGCCATCTGCTTCATGTTGGTGAGCTCCATGGCCGCGTAGAAGGAGCCGTCGCGCACATAGACAATGCCGAGCTCAGCCAGCTCGGAGAGGACGCGCTGTTCGGCCGTGGAGAGCCGCTCGCTCGAGTAGCCACAGCCTGGCTCAAGCATGCCGAGGCGGAACAGAAAGTTGAGCACGTCTACGGGGTCCATCTCGAGCTCGGCTGCGTTGTTGAGGTAGTGCAGCAGCAGCGCCCAGATCTGCGACTGCTGGTCCTGGAGCAGAAACTGGAACCCGTCGGACGTGATGTGGTACTGGCGCGTGAGCAGGCCGCTTTTCACGAGCAGCGCCATGATCGCCGGGCTGAGGCGGCCGCGCGCGCCGGCACCGCGCGCAATGTTGGAGACGGGCACGGCGGCGTCGGCGCCGGCCGCCAGCATGCCCGGCTCGGCGGCATCGCCAGCAGAGGTCACCATGAAGTGCAGCATGGCTTCCCAACGCTGCTTCTGGAACGCACGCAGCTCGGTAACTGGCACGCGTGCGCCGCGCTCCTCAAACTGCTCGTTGGCCGCACCACAGCTCAGCGCAATCTGCAGCGAGCGCTGGAACGTGGCGTGCAGCTCGAGTGTCGAGGCTGAGAAGCGCTCACGCACGATCTTGAGCGCACGCAGGCGCTGTATGGCATCCACACGCGCACGGCGCTGGCGCACGAACTCCTCGATCTGCACCAGCGGGCTGGGCGTGCTGACGAACAACATCCGCAGCACCAGCGCCTTGGCAAGCGGTGGCAGCAGCCGCAGCAGCGCCAGACATGCCGCGGGCGACCGGAAGAGCCGCGCGATCACCGGCTCGGGCAGCGTCACCAGGTACTCTTCCAGCATGGTGAGACCCAACCCTCGGGGCGGGCTATCTGATCCACATTCGACAACGGCCCGACTGGCCCCAAAGCTAGTGCATCTAGATCCACACGGCCCATTAAGCAACAAAGTTTACATGGATGGAGATGTACCTTAGTATGTATCTACTTTCTAGATGCCAAGTCATTAGCCTTGTTAGTAGTCTGCCAGCCTTGCCAGCATAGCACGTAAAGTTGATGAGATTCCGTGATATATCTCGAATGAATTAATGCTCAAAGCAACTAACCGCAGTATACTTCTAATTTGTATTTGACTCCTAATATGTATTTCTTTTATGACTTCGCTGTTCGGGCGACCCCCCCGCTCCGCTCGAGGTGGTGGTGTTGCCCTAATCTACCCTGCACCGCCGTCCACACGTGTAAGATGGTCGCATTGAATAACGTGCACGCGGACGTGATCCACGACGCCGAGCTGGACTACTATGGGCGCCGGCTGGCGACATGCTCGTCAGACCGCACTATCAAGATCCTCGAAGTCGCGGACGGCGATAAGGGCCACCGCCTGCTCGACACGCTGAAGGGCCACGACGGCCCCGTGTGGCAGGTTGCGTGGAGCCACCCGAAGTTCGGCGCGGCCTCGAAGTCCGGCCTGGCCGCGGCTGGTGCCGCTAGCACTGGCCTGCTGGCAAGCTGCGGCTACGACGGTCGCGTCGTCGTGTGGCGCCAGGAGAACGGCTCGTTTCGCCAGTTCGGCGTGTTCAACGAGCACCAGGCGAGCGTGAACAGCATCCAGTGGGCGCCGGTAGAGCTTGGACCGCTGCTGCTCTGCGGCTCGAGCGACGGCCGCGTCTCCGTTCTCGAGATCGAGCTGGATCAGCCGGCTAGTGGCAGCGTCAGCGGCGGCGTCGTACAGCGCGCGCTGTTCGCCGCACACCAGATCGGCACGAACGCCGTGAGCTGGGCGCCCTATGAGGAAAGCGAGAAGCAGGTGCGGCGCTTCGTGAGTGGCGGCGGCGACAACCTCGTCAAAATCTGGCGCTCCGAGGGCGACGACCACTCGTACGAGCTCGAGGCCGCGCTCGACGGGCACACGGACTGGGTACGCGACGTCGCGTGGTCGCCCAGCATGCTCTCGCAGAGCTACATTGCGTCGGGCTCGCAGGACAAGACGGTCGTCATCTGGACGCAGACCGACAAGACCCGCGCGGGCAACAGCACCGAAGGCGCGAAGCAGTGGAAGAAGACCGTGCTCAAGGCCGAGCCATTCCCAGACGTCGTGTGGCGCCTCTCGTGGTCGCTCTCGGGCAACATCCTCGCCGTCTCGGGCGGCGACAACAAGGTCAGCTTGTGGAAGGAGGGGCTCGACGGCACCTGGGAACAGACGGCCGAGGTCGACGAGCAGACTCAATAGACAGTGCATTGGTTGGTAGTTTAGTTAGCAGGTGAAAAATGTGTATTTAGGTAGAAGCGTATCACAGAGACACATGGCTATCAATCATTATTAGTTTGTACGGGATGTTTTAGAGCTGCTTGATGAACTCGACGACGAGGTACTCGACGTCCTGCGCCGCCTGTGCCGCCACCGCGACGACCTCCTCGTGGTCGGGCTCCTCGACCTTCTCCGACGTCGGGGGCAGGCGTCCGGAGCGCGGCGGCGTGCCAATCGCGCTGTTGGTGATCAGCGACAGGCCCAGCACGCGCATGCCACTGTGACCGGCCACAATCGCCTCGGGCACGCTGCTCATGCCCACAGCGTCACCGCCCCACTGTCGCACGAGCCGCACCTCCGCGCTCGACTCGTACGTTGGGCCCGTCAGCATGGTGTACACGCCCTCGTGCACCTGGCGCTGCAGTCGCCGCTTCTCGGGGTTGTCCACGATCTGAAACAGCTGGTGGCGCAGATCATGGGGGTAAAGATCATTAGTAGCTAGGAAGCGAGGACCACCGAACCCAGACTCGTTCGGGCCGCGGAGCGGGTTGGTCCCGGTCATGCCGGGCACGTTCAGGTGGTCGCTGATCACCATCAGATCGCCGACCTGATACTCGGCGTTCACGCCTCCGGCAGCGTTCGTCACAACTAGCACCTTCGCACCAAGCAGCGCCAGCACGCGCACAATCAGCACCGTGTCTTGGATCGAGTAGCCTTCGTAAGTGTGCAGGCGGCCCTGGACAGCCAGCACATGCTTATCGCCGACCGTGCCGTACACCAGCTTACCAGCGTGACCGGCCACAGTGCTGCTGCGGAAGTGCGGGATCTCGGCAGTCGCTAGTACGTGCGCGCCTTCAATTTTGTCGGCAAAGCCACCTAGACCGCTGCCGCAGATAACACCGACCTCGGGAGCGGCGTCGACAATTTGCGCGCGAATGTGTGCTACGGCCTCGCTAGCTTTCTGAAACTCCGTCGCCATTTCTTCTTCGTTTATTGGGTACAAATTGCAGTGATTAATCTCACCTGTCAAGACCAACTCGGTGCGTTTGTGGCTGCGTTTACACATGGGCGGCCAGTGCGTAAGGCCGTACCCTAACAATAGCGATAGCCCGCATGTACCCTGTACATCCCCGCCGGGAAGCTCCTCGGTGTTCCGCGGGGGACGAACGATCGCGGCGCAAAACCACTGCATATAGCTTTAGTTCAATATGACTATCATGGAAAAAGAGCGACAGCATGAAGACACATATACGCCAATTTACACATAGTCATAAAATTTAAGAGGAAAAAAAAATATACGAGGCTACCAGGGCTCGAACCTGGAATCTCGTGATTCGTAGTCACGCGCCTTACCGATTTGGCCATAGCCCCATAACTTGATATTCGCCCCCTGCGTAACTTACACAAAGAGGTAACAAAGTGAATATTATTTCAAGACGTAGGTCAAATCTGAGACGATTCGGGAGTTATGGCATAAGCAACGTTTTAGGTGGTTCAAAACATCGGTATATCAATACCCGGTTAGTTTCAGAGCTTTAAGGGACATGGGGCTTTATATCCTTGTCGTATACGTCAAAATAGAATCAAAGTATTCAACTACGTGAATTGGTTGGAAAAATGTAGGAATTCACTATAATTTACTAGTAGTTTAGATTGTTCTGGTATAAAAATAAAAATAAGTGTCGCAAGTAAAAAATTCGAGGCTACCAGGGCTCGAACCTGGAATCTCGTGATTCGTAGTCACGCGCCTTACCGATTTGGCCATAGCCCCGGAGATCTATTATTCAGGTGGTTTAATTCTTACTTACCAGAATGATAGGGTGAAGAAGTAGGGGTCTTGGAACTTCGTCGGCAACCCTGGTACCATACGAATCAGAGAGGGTGAATTTCGCCAGCAGCGGGTCTGGTTCCATTGGTGAGAAACACGTCTATAACTCCTGTTTCTGAGCTGCTCTCTGTTAACACAACCGACCAAAATCTAAATTTAGATGTCTACAGCACAGATCCCCAAATTCTTCTCGCAGCCGCTGCGTTTTATGCGCTACGCGGCGCATGAGAAGCCGCACATCGTTCTCTCGTTCTTGCTCGGAGTGTCCGGCCCTCTGGCGGCAGTTACACTCTATGGTGCTCGCGAGAAGTATCTTTTCAAGGACGCTCCTCTCATCCCGGACTCTTATCCTCTGCCTGGTAAGCGTAACCCAGAGCTGAAGGGCTACGAGGACTGAGTGCCGTGTAATTTATATATTGACTGGATAATGAAAAAATGCAAAGCAACTTGTGGACTATTCTGAAAAGTAATTACAGGTGTGATCAGGAGCAGTACAGTCATTAGACTAGCGTGGTACTGCGGCAAATTAGTGATAAGTTACAGTGCTTCAATAATGAGAATTCAGGGGGATAAATTATGTACATTAACTACCACTTGTAGTTAGCCTTTTGGACGAGGTCCTCCTTGACACGCCAGTTGCGCAAGGGGTGCCATAGCTTCCGGTCCAGTCTCTCCTTCTGCCAAGTTTTGCGCTGCTCGATCAATGCCGCCGGCTTGAGGATGGCCTTGACGTGCACATAGTGACTAGTAATAACACCAGTTCGGCCGCGGCCCTTGAACTGCAGACGGCGCTTATCTTCACCATCCTTTCCGACCCAAATCTGATCGATAACAAGGGATTCCGGATCGTAACCGAGTTTCTTGGCGTCTTCAGAGCCACGAGTGAGCATCTCACCGATATCACGGGCCATAAGTCGGGACGAGAAGTGGCACTGTGAAATGGCATTGTTGAGTTCAAGTTTTCGGAACAGACGTAGGAACATATAAGTCTTCTTCCAAGACCCCTTGATCCGGTGGCTTTGCACATATACGGAGGGCTCCAGCACCTGCTGCTCCTCTCTGCTGAGAGAGAGCTTGTACTTGTGACCATCAAGGGTCAATATCTGGTTATTGACGTACCGGCCGTCGTTCTGCTGCAGGTTGAGCTGGTATAGCTGTCGCTTCAACGGAGAGAGTAAATCAATAGCTGATTTTGGGGCCGGGTTAAGCAGAGAGGCAATATAGGGATGGTTACGCAGTTCCTCGTTAGAATTGTATTCCACATGCGAGTCAGCCAGATCCGCAGGAGCGCTGCTACTGCCCGACGAGCCGGTGCTGTTGGGGACGCCACTACTCGACGAGGACTTCTCGCCGGCGACGTCTTGAAAAAACGAACCGGTGCCCTTGGCACGGCTCAATATGCGCGGCCCGAAAAGGCGTGGTCTCAGAGCCGCCAGCATGGAGTGAGTTTTTCAGTTTCCGCTGGCGAGGGTAAATGGTGATGGCTTGGGACATTAGGCACACCTCCCTATGGCTGGGGTCTAGTGGGTTGGTTTTGGTGGGTTAATTTTGGTGGTCCTCAGACCACCCGCACAGTCCTTGCCTGAGACTTGTCGGGCCTGTTTGACCGAGAGAGGTTAGAGTCTCCGAGTCAGTAGGGTACTCAGGGTTGACGGAGCCTGCTCAGGAGAGGAAGAGCCTGTTCGGGGGTTTACGCGCCCAGGAGGTAGAACTGCAGGGTATGTGTTAATTACGACGAGGCTGGGACACGCGCGACTAACGCGTATGGTGTTGCGGTGACCACTACCCAGCTGAAACAGGCGCTTTTCATCTTCCGTGCATATTACCACGACCGCGATCGCCAAAACTATTTCAAACACCTCGATCACGAACGGTCTCGGAAACAAACTCCCCATTTGTAATATCTATCCTGTTCTTTCAAGAGACCTGACCACCGCAAAAAGCAGTAGCTGAACAAGTGCAGGAAATCCCGTTCAGCAGAGCATAATTACATTGTACCAACATCCAGTACAACCACCAGACAGCGTTTCTCTGCATTCCATCACTGTCTACTAATAGCATTCCGAAAAGGACGGATCTTCGAACACGCTTCAACCCCCTTTTACCCCAAAAATTTTTAGCATAGAACAGAGAAGAAATGCTTTTCCTGTTCCATCTTATCTCTTCAGCGCGATCTCAAGCGCTAGGCGGCGGTGCTCCCGGGGGCAACGCTGCCACCGACACGTTGGTGACGTCGACGACTTATCTTGATGCCCCGACGGCTGCTGAGCCGCCGATCAACCCGGGTCCGTGGACGGACACTGATCACCTTGAAGGAACGTGGTCGTCGAAATCGATGATGGTAATGACTGGACCCGATTTTTACGATCCCGTGGATGAGCTGCTGATTGAGCCTGCGCTGCCTGGTATTTCGTTCAGCTTCACGAAGGACGGCTACTGGGAGCAGGCGATGTACCAGGTCACTGCTGACGGCCGCAACAGCTCGTGCTCGACCGGTGCGCTCACCTTCCAGCACGGTTCATACAACATCACGGACAGCGGCAAGCTGATAATGACGCCCTTCAGCGATGATGGCCGCCAGCTCGTGAGCGAGCCCTGTGCCCAGAACTTTAGCGAGTACGTGTTCTACGAGCAGGAGCTGACGATGAAGGAGTTCAAGGTCAGCATTGACCTGTACTACGGCCGCTACCGCCTTGATCTGTACCAGTTTGATGGTACTCCTATGGCTCCTCTGTACCTTGTGTACCGCCCCCCGCAGATGCTGCCGACTTCTACACTTAACCCCGGCGTTTCGGCGCTCGTAAAGAGCCAGGCGGGCGGCGCTGGCGCGACGTCGACGTCCTCGGCGTCGGCGACCGGCAAGCACAAGCGCGACGTGGCTGCGAACCGCGACGTTGGGCCGTCGGTGCGCCAGCGCATCAAGCGCTCGCTGATCAACCGCAGTAAAACCAACGCACAGCTCGAGTCCGCGAAAGGCACGCCGCTCTACGACGCGGTGTGGTGGGGCGGCGTCAGCCTGATGGCTGTCGGCGCGACGGGCTACTTTGTGCTCGCCTAGATATTTATCGCATAACAGTATAAATTTAGTAACGTTTAGTACTACTGACGCACTCGAAAACATGCAGTTGCAGATGTTGACAACGTTCGTGGCAGTGTTCATTGCAGCGTTTGTGACAGCGTTCGTGACAGTGTTCATTATATACAGATTACTTGCACGTTTTAGCGGAACTTCAACTTGATCCGCGGCGGATCGAGAGACCGTTCTGGTCGGGCCGGCCGCTCGACAGGTAGCGGCAGTGGCTGGCGCGGGCGGCGCAGCACGCTGCGGAACTTCGTGACCATCATGAACTCGCCCGCGCGGCGGTGGCGGCGCATGCTGACGGCGTAGAGCGGCGGCGTGTGCAGCTTGACGACCATGCGCTGTGCCGGCGCATAGAGCACCGCACACATCTCGAGCACGGAGCGCCGCTCGAGCGCGCCGAGCTGAGGGCTGCGCAGGCACGTCCACAGGAAGCGCTGCAGCGGCCGGCTGCGGCCCAGCGACGCGCGCACGAGCGGGATCGTCGTGCGCACCGACTTGCGTGCAACCGCGCGCTGGCGCGGCGTCATGGCGGCCGCAGCGTCGGCCGCAGGGTCCGGGAACTCCACGGCGGCTTCTGCTTCTCCCGACTCTCCATCAGCAGCAGCGGAAGCAGCAGCCGCAGCAGCGGCCGCAGCCACCTCGGCGGTGCTGGGTTTCGACGACCGGTACTCGCCCGCGATCGCCGTGTGTCCGATGAGCAGGCGCAAGGCGTCGATGAGGCCCTCGCGCACGCTCGCGAGGTCTGTGGCGGCGTCCTCGATGACGAGCTCCTCGAAGTACGCAATGACCTCGTCGATCTGGTACGCGCCGAGCTCGAGCAGCGATTGCAGCGCCGCCACGCGCACCGGCACGGGGCTGTCCGGCCGCGTGTGCAGCAGCAGCTTGTCGAGGCGCGGGCTGCCGAAGCCGGCCTCGATGAGCCGCTCCTCCATGCGCAGCGCGGTGGTCGTGATGACCGAGCGGTGCGACGGGACCCACTGGTCGAGGCGCTGGCTCTTGCTGATCTCGGCCACCACGGACGTGAGGTACGCGGCCGTGCGGCTGTCGGTGCTGAGCGCGGCGAGCCGCTTGGGCGCCTCGTTGAGAGCGTCGAAACGCAGCGTCGACTTGACGGTGTCGACCGGCAGCTGCGTCGTCGTGATCGCCTCGAGCAGCTGTGCGAGGTAGAAGCTGTCTGAGAACGGGTTCTCGGAGTTCTCGTTGTACCGGATCAGGTCGAGCACAAACAGCCCGATCTCGGGCGGACACTCCTCGGTGACGGGGTTGCGCACGTAGCTCAGAGCCACGGGGATCGCCTTCTGCACGAGGTACTGCGGGATGTCGCTGAAGTTGTTGGCGCGCGGCAGGCGCGAGTTGGGGAAACAGAACATCTCGCGGAACGCGCGCAGCAGCAGGAACATGCCGGCGTAGTTGAGGTCGGGCGTGGCGCTCTTCGTGAGCTCGAACGCGGCGGCGACGCGTACGCCGTAGAAGTACCGCGCGTCCAGCAGCGTGCGCAGCAGCACCGTGTAGTACAGCGGGTGTGGCGTCTGGCGCCCGTAGAAGCGCACGGCGTCGTACTGCGCAACGACGTCCTGGTCCTGCTGCAGCTGCGACGCGTACATGTAGTCGGGCTGGCTCACCGAGAACACGCCGAGCCACTCGAAGTCGGCGTCCGCGCGCAGCCACTCGAACGCCTCGTTGAACATCGTCTCCTCGTCGTCGTCGCCCTGGTCGCCCCAGTCCACGAGCGACCAGTCGACCATCTGCGCCTCGGACGTCAGCACGTCGCCCAGGCAGCCGATCACCTCGCCTTCCTCGACGCTGCCGGCCAGCCCGCCGTTGAACGTACTGCTGCTGTTGCCGCCGAACGACGTCGCTGTGCCGTCCAGCTCGCGGTCGCGCCGGAACTTCTGGTTGCGCCGCAGCCGCTTGTACTTCGTGTTGTACGGAATGTCGATTTTCGTCAGCTGGTCGCGCAGCTCGACCACGTGCTCGTACGGCGTGCCGTTCGCCTCGTGGATGCGGATCGTCATGGGGCCGGAGAAGTACGACGGCGGCAAGAAGTTCGGCACCACAAACGTGGGGTCCGTGAGACTCACGTCGTTCGCACCGGGAGCAGGGCTGCTGGCTGGGGCCGGTGTAGCTGCGGGCGTAGCTCCTGGCGTTGTGCCGTTGAGAGAGCCCAGAATATTATACGAACCCGAAATGCCTGGAGCTTGTGCGCCCAGCGACTGCACGCCGAGCGACTGCAACGGGTCGAACATCGGCAGGTCGAAGGACGGCTGTGAGCCTGTGTCGTCCGCATCTCCATCGCCCATCCCGCTGCTGCCGGGTGACGCGCCCACAAACGAGTCATCGTAGCCGTCGGGCGCCATGGCGTGCAGCAGCCGGCGGTTCTCGACCTCGGCGGCCGCGCGGCGCTGGTGCGCGAGACGCACCGTTTCGAGCTGCTCGATGGCCTTGGTGAGCAGCGTGTCGTCGCGCAGCGTCTCCGCCGGCAGCTCGCGGCTGTGGACCTGGCCGATACCCATCTCGATGCACAGGCGCTTTTTGTTGAAGCGCTGCGTGATCCGGAAGATCGGGTAGCCCGAACCGAAGACCCACTCGTCGAAAAATTTGGAGAGGCGGTGGTGCGCGACCTTCTCGCACTGGCGCACAAAGTGCGCGGTGCTGAGCTGCGAGCGCAGGTCGCCAGACATGCTCTGCAGGAACAGTTTGGTGAGGACGCGCGACATGCCGAGGCTGCGGTCAGTCTTGGTCATGCGCCGGTCCAGGATGAAGAGCACGAGCGGCGCCTTGAGGCGGATGAAGCGCAGGTCACGCACGCTCAGGGGGTACGGCAGCAGCGGCGCGCCTATCGGCGGCTGGTCGATGTCCTCGCGGCACAGGGTCTCGTTGGCGCGGCGCACGCGGTAGCGGAACTCGTTGTTGCCCATCAGCCGCCGCACAAACAGGTTCGTCATGAACCCAGCAATACCCTCCGTGATCCAGATGTCGCGGCACGTCGCCGGAACGATACTCACGCCACTCCATTGCGCGGCAATACCACGCACGAGGTGGTGGCAGTCCGTGAAGCGCGGCTCGATCTCGTCGGGCGAAAACAGCAGCGCAGCGTTGCAGATGCTCAATGCACACGCATCCGTCGTTTCCGACATGTCGTAAGGATAGTCGCCGACAAAACAGAGAGAGTAGCCGTCGTACGGAAACGAGCCGAAGTCGCGCGTGAAGTAGCTCATGGCGCCCACAAGTGGCGCGCAAGTGTGTGCCGCGAGGTGGGTCTGGCTCGGCAGCGCGAACGCCGTCATCGGAAGGATGTTGTTGCTGTTTTTGCCTGCTGCCCCTTCGCCGCCTTCTCCATCTTTGTTGGCTGGGGGGTTCGCATTGGCATTAGAGTTCGCGTTGGCGTTTGTGTTTGCGTTTGCGTTGGAGTTTGTATTCGCATTCGCATTCGCAGTCGCGGTTGTGTTTGCGCTTGCGTTCGTATTTCCATTGGAATTTCCAGTGGCATTTCCACTGGGAGCACTGGGAGTGTCTTCTTTGGTATTCCCATTAGCATCTTCACTAGTGTTACCGTTGGCGTTACCGTTGGCATTCCCACTGTTGTTTCCAGCAGAAGCTGTGTTGGAATTTCCCTCACTACCCTCCTCACGCTCGATGAGTGGCACGGCTTTGAACGGGCCAATGGCGAAACCCACATGCTGCGAGCTCACGGGGTTGAACATCGTGAACTTCACGACCTTGCGCCGCGAGTCGTTAGGATCCATCGATTCCTCGGGCGACACGTGGCTACTGACCACCAGCATCTCCTGATTCGAGTTATCTTCGGCCTCGGGGGGCTTCTCACTGTCGTCTTCAACCATAACGACATCCTCGTCGCCGTTAGCTGTGGCGCTACTGGCAGCATCAGTAGCTACTTCGCTTTTGTTTATCGCCTCTGAATTCTCTGTTTCTTCGGGGTGTGTGCCATCGGGAATACGGTGCGGCCAGAGATACTGCTGGACGCTGAACTCCAGTTCCCAGGTGCTCAGCGACCACAGTCCGTCGACACACGGCAACCAGCACGAAGTCGACTGTCCGATCGGCGAGTGAGTGGTGTATACGTGCGGCTCGTTCGGGTTTTGGGTCACGAACCGCAGACCTTCGTTCGGTACGCTGCTGGCATCCACGGTGTACTCGATGCGCAGAGTTAGCGGCTCGCATGCCTTATCTTTGCTCGACTGGGAGGCCATGAATGATGCATCGGTCGCCTCTGTTACTTTTACACTACGCGGGATCCGGATCAGCAGCTCTCCAGGACCGTCATCTCCACGAGCATTCAGGCCAGGCGCTGCTGGGAGCGGGGGAAGCGAGTTTGTGGAGATTGGGGCAAACGGATTGGCTTTGCTAGGTGCCTTGTTGTCGCTTTTGACGTACTCACGCGCCGTGCTCGTCGAGCCCAGCAACGGTGCAATTTTCTGTGCGTAGTGAGAGTAGTTATGAACATCCCACGATTTGGGCACATGAATCTCTCGACTTAGCAAGTCATTGTGCACGAATTTTGCGGGCCGACCGTTGATCTCGCAGCCATGCACAACCAGGCGGCGTGCATCGAGTCGGATGTGTTTTAGATCAAGTGTGCTTGGGACGACCGTGAGCTCCGTCCAGCCACTCAGCTTCTTGTCAACGACATCCACTTGGACCGAGACTTTCTGGTGCGCAACGGTGAAGCCCCGCTTAGCCGCGCCCATCGCCGCAATGCCTTATTTACGGGTCAAACTTCCGGTCTCGTGCCTGAAGATACTTTGAAACCCTGAACCCTCGAGCGGATCCATCGAGCCGCTTGCCAATACATTCGGTGAGCGGTCGAAGCTACTGGGGCATGCAGAGAAGTCAAGCTCTGACAGGATGGTAGAATCGATATACGTCTTCAGTCTGACACTTTCTATTTACGTTTCGTGCTAAATGTTACATTGGACAGCTCAATCAATTTCATGCACAGACTCAACGTGGGCCGTACTTAAGCACACTGTGTGGAATTCCAGCAGTTGAAACCACAAAGATTATCAAGCGGTCATATACTGAAACTACACAAGATCCGTTTTTTTGTGCCTGGATTCCCTACAGAGAACTTCTAAATTGACACCGAGTTTATCCGGCCGCCCTGCCCTGTAGCTTGCCGGTAGGATTCGCCAGATCACGGAGAGAAATGTCTATTAAGACAAATTCAACATATAACAGAAGCTCAAGGGAGTCTAAACATCAACAGTTTGGGGAATCTTCATTGCTAAAATCTACCCCGAAAGCAATTGGGGAACCGCTACCAAATCTCGGCCGGCGGGGCTACCATTACTCAATCGAAATATACGCTATGTATGTACCTAAACAAACTAACAATAGTAAATCGCCTTTTTAATGCTTTTCATACAATTGTTTTCTAAAGCCGGCCTTCTTGGGTGGGCCCACCCATCGGTGCCACATTGCCCTGGGTTGTTGCGGTCGCACGCGGAGAAGCTGCGCCGATGAAGTGCGACAAGTTTATATAGTACACTATACATTTTTATAGGAAACAATGATGTTCTATAGCGATAAATTGTTTATTTGTACGACCACATCGGTGTGGCTAGATCTCTTGCGTCATTTATCGCTGTCATCGCGAATAAGTGGTGGCGTATCTGTGACCAATTAGGCGATAGTGGTGCGGGGCTCGCAGACGCGGTTCCTATCGTGCACCCATTGAGGAGAAGGATAAGGGCGAGCGCTTTGCGACATATAAAGAATGCGATACATACAGCGTATTAAGTACGCAGGCTATGGAGTCTAAATTCATTAGCATGGCAACAGTATCTTAAGAAATTCCCTCTTTCATCTCATGCAAGAATGCATCCGGACCAAGCTGTCCGAGTCATCGGATGGCAGCTTGCCGAGTGGATCCCTTGCATGAACGCGGGACTCGACCCTAACAGCAGGATCCCAGCCTAAGACTGGCCGGTTCTCAGCGTATCTCATACCCCTTGCCCTCGCTCAAATGCCTCATTGCGTTTAAGACTGCTTACAAGGGCCCAGTCTTACGTCATGGCTGGGGGAGCTTATCTCCAGACAGCCTCAACGGCTGTGGGTACGGATGCGGAGGGACACATCATCACCCATATCAGGTCACAACACACGTAATACCACAACCCCCCCTTACTAGGTAGCCTGCTCCCGGCTCCAACCCGGCTCCATATACGCCTCCCATCCCGCATCCGGCTTAACCGCCTACCACAACCACTACCGCTACCTCTCTGGGCCGCTCGCCCCACCCGACCCGGCGCGGTATATAAAGCCACCCTCCCCCCTCCACTTAGTTTCTCTTTCTCTACCTACTTCCTGAATTTGCATTCCGCACACACTAGCGGAATTGAATAGAAGTAGAATCTCAATTGCTCAAAAATGGTTAACCCCGCCGCCACAATTATTGGCGCCATCCCGCTCGCTGTCATCGCCTCTGCTCTGTGGATTCCCCACAATGCCGAAGCTAATGCCCCCGTAGTCAAGCCGGCCAAGAGCCACATCCAAATCACTGCCGTTTCTGGTAACGTTGCGCCGCAGGGCAAGTCCCACCACATGATGCGTGGCAAGATGGGCTGCGCCAAGCGCCAGCGCCACAAGGCCGAGCAGCTGAAGGAGCAGAAGAAGAAGGCTCCCGTTGAGGCTCCCATTGACTCTGAGGGTATCCTTTCCTTCGCGCACCCTGATGATGTCATCCCTGACAGCTACATTGTCGTTCTGCGCGAGGATGCTCACCCTGAGGCTTTGTCTTCCACCCTTGAGTTCCTGTACAGCACCTCGAACGTCGTCTTGCAGCAGCAGCTCTCCTTGATGCAGTCTGGCAGCAAGGATGTCGAGGGTATGAACAGCGGTTTGCTTGAGACCGAGCAGGGCTTGGAGATTAAGCACGTCCACAACCTTGACGAGGGCGCCTTCCGCGGTTTCTCGGGTAAGTTCTTCGGCGATGTCGCCAAGAAGATTGCTGCCCTTCCTGAGGTCGCTTTCGTTGAGCGTGACTCCATTGTCCGAGCTCTGAAGCCCCGTGAGGAAGACGAGGCTCCCTGGGGTCTGGCTCGTGTCAGTCACCGCAAGCCCCTTGGCCTGTCGACTTACAACAAGTACCTCTATGATGGTGGGGCTGGTGAGGGCGTAACCTCCTACATCGTGGACACCGGTATCTACATCGACCACGAGGACTTCGAGGGCCGTGCCCGCTGGGGTAAGACCATGCCTCAGGGTGACCAGGACTACGATGCACACGGTCACGGTAGCCACTGCGCTGGTACCATCGGTGGTAGCAAGTACGGTGTTGCCAAGAAGGCTGACCTTGTTGCTGTTAAGGTGCTGGGTTCCGACGGCAGCGGTACGATGAGTGATGTTATTGGCGGCGTTGAGTACGTCGTTGAGTCGCATCGCAAGGAGCAGAAGGAGAAGGGCTCGAAGCTGAAGGGCTCCACTGCTAACATGTCGCTTGGTGGTGGCAAGAGTCCCTCGCTTGATATTGCTGTCAACGCTGCCACGCAGGCTGGTGTCCACTTCGCCGTTGCCGCTGGTAACGAGAACCAGGATGCCTGCAACGTCTCGCCTGCTGGTGCCGAGGGTGCCGTCACTGTCGGTGCCACTGATGTCCGTGACCAGCGTGCTTACTTCTCCAACTATGGTAAGTGCGTCGACATCTTCGCTCCCGGTGTCAACGTCCTGAGTGTGGGTACCTACTCGCCCTCCTCGTCGGCTACCATGTCGGGTACCTCGATGGCCTCGCCGCACATCGCCGGTCTGCTGACTTACTTCGTCTCGCTGCAGCCCTCTTCGGACTCTGCCTACTCCACTCGTGGTGCTCTGACCACCAAGGAGTTGAAGAAGCACCTCATCGACTTCGGTACCACTGGTCTGGTCACTGACCTCGACAGCGAGTCTCCCAACGTTATTGCCTTCAACGGTGCTGGCAAGGACATCTCCGACTTCTGGCTCGGCGCCTACAATGGCGATGCCCAGGAGGACGATGAGGAGGAGTCTCACGGCCACTCGTGGCTCGAGTCTCTCGAGGCTACTGCCGAGGAGGTCGCTGAGTACCTCAGCGATGTCATCGAGGAGACTCAGGAGCTTGTCGCTGACCTTATCTAAACAGGCGACCGCTGAAGTAATATCTTCGCCATATCCGATCCATAATGCATCATATTTATATAAATAATTTCTATTAATCAACAAATGTTGCTAGATATCTTCAGAGTGGGGTATAACGGATAATTTACTCTATGAGCTTGCATCCACGAAAAACATCGACAACAGAAAGGCTGCTATTACTCGAATACAAGATACCAAGATATCTAAAGTAATTTTGGTCACAATTCTCGTGGCATGTTTTCAGAGATCATCTGCGGCCAATACAATAATACCGTAAACAAAAAACACCGAGTGGGGCTTTTTACTATCGCTCAGTTCTATGCCTGGGAAGGTGGTGATTCTCCACTTCAACAGATACCGCTCATTGGTGCACCTGCTTTTAATAGACTATATATATGCAAGTTGGATGTATTGATTCAGACACTGATTATGCATTACTTATTTTGGCCCACATATTATTTGCGACAATGACGCCGATCTGATTCGGGGAAAGCCCCGTAAATGGCTGCGCCCGAGCTTAAGACCGCTACCCCAAGCGTTGGGACGATAATCTAGCAAGGCACGGTTGGTTGCCCACGGCACTTTACCCAAGCCCCTAGAACGCATCCGCGTGTGGGATGCATGTGGATCGCGAGACTCCGCTGTATCACAAAACAGCGTTACAGCCATGGTCTACGTGAAAAAATGCAGTTCATACAAAATAAGGGAACTAAGCAGACAATGTCACGGATCTACCTGGCATAACGTGGTGAGAGCGTGGAGCACTGGTGATTTCGGCCTGGACCCCCCCGCTCGGCGAGGGCCAGGGTCGCTGCATAACCCACACACAGTGGTGGGTTACCCTTGTAGGCAGCGGTCTTAAACCAGCCAACTGCTTAAAAAGCCCGCCCCTACCTTGATCGGTAGGCACTTCGAGCCAGTTTTCACGCCTCGTTTCTTATCTCATAACCCCTGCATCTGCTGCGGTTCCATTTTAGACAGTTGAGTCCCGAAACGGCTGAGTTCGTCGCACTCTGATCCGTCGTATTTACTTTTAAGCTAACCCAGACTGGCTGCTCTTTCTACTTATTTTTTTGATCCAAAGCGATCTGTATCATATTGCGAAACCAACGAATACGCACTAATCCTTATAAATGTCGACTAGCTACCGCGAATCGTGGTACGGCCCCTACGTCCACATTCTTCAGGGCAATCCTGTGAACTGGCTGCTGATTTTTGTTCCCCTCGGCCTGGTGGCTGGCTGGTTTGAGCTGCCGGCGTTGTGGGTGTTCAGCCTCAACTTCTTGGCCATTGTACCTTTGGCCGCTGTGCTGAGCGACACGACCGAGGTATTGGCCGGCATGACTGGCCCCACGCTGGGCGGTTTGTTGAACGCGACGTTCGGTAATGTCGTTGAGCTGCTTGTTGCGCTGGCTGCGCTTTACCGTGGTGAGATCCGCATCGTGCAGACGTCGATGTTGGGCTCGATCCTCTCGAACTTGATCCTGGTGATGGGCTGCGCGTTTGTGGCCGGTGGCTACAACCGC